>OMLB01014858.1:0-25827 GCA_900302555.1 Myripristis jacobus
ACAGTAAATATGAGGTTTAAGTCGTCCTGCAGGTTGTCATGGCAATCAAAAGAGGGCAGACTTTGACTAAAGGTGCTGTGAGAAGTCAGCCGTGATCTTGTAATCCTGCAATCTGAGCTCAAGACAATGATTTGCTCTCCAACCTACATTCTTATCGCTTATGGGAGACGGGGAGGATTAGTGATTGTAGAGTTTCAAGTTCAAGTAAGTATCTGCAATGCTAAAATGTCCGTGACATGACAGTGAATCCCTATAAGCTCCAGGGCTGTCGCTCTTAGAAAACCCTGCGCTCTGACCTCCCCCGAGGAGGGCGAGCTATAAATCCTTTGAATATTTTTTGTCACTGTGTAAATTTGGTTCTGAAAGCCAGTTTTGGTCATAGGCCCATACACAGGATCGGTTGACGACAGGAACATTTCTTATTTGGCTATTTATGATTGTAAAGAAGAGAATTACACTGGGATTATTACTTTTATGGGCGCTGTAAGGGTGGACAGTTAATACAAAATAAGCACTGATCAGCCTACACACATTTTGCACTCTTCACTATTAGTTGCTTGTAATTTTCATCTTCAATTTGCATATTTGAGGTTTTTCTCTAGCCACACTCTTTCTATGTTGCTCTGGATAAGATTTGTAGCTAAATACCTCAAACTTAAATATAGATTTTTTTTTTTTTGTAAATAGCGTGGAACAAAAGCAGACAAACTTAAGCATCCCACTACTTGTTGTTTTGGGCATAAAGGTTGCATAATACATCAGCTGAGCTACTGCTTGAACCCATGTACATGTGTTTATGTATGTGCTGTGCATGTGTTACACTCGACATGACAGGCTCCACGTGAGCAGCTTGTATTTCACCCAGAGGGGAGGGACAGACTAAACGCATGCAAGGTCATGTTTACATTGACTGCCTTCCTGCCAGTGGAGCTGAGGTGAGCGGAGATAAGAGACGGTCACAATAAATAGCACCAGCACAGTCACAGGGACGACACAACATCTTATTTCTGATAGAGAATCTGAGACCAAGGTATGTGTGCTGATAAATATTCTAACGCAGGGATGGACGTATGCCTGCTTTAACAATTGACGATTTATTCATACAGAAATGCACAAGTTACAACCTTAACAGAAGAATTTTGTCAACTGCAAGGCAATGCAATTGTAATATCAAACTATAATAAAAGTCTACCTGTCAAATATTCCTTAAGTTTCAGATTCTACGTTGTAAGAGATTTTGATTTATATTTGCCTCTAATTCATTTACACACTAACTTGCATTACTTCTCCACTGAGGTTACACACAGGGCTGATCCCACTTTTTTTTCTATTTTTTCTTTTCTTTTTTTTTTTTTTAAATAAATCAGCAGCAAAACTCCTCACCTCAAATCACCCCACACGCACATGTACGTGCACACATACACGCAAACACACCGGTTGTGGTGGGACTCAAACTGTTGTGGCAGCATTCAGCAAGGTTCTGGCCAAGCATCCTTTAAATACGCCTAAAGGAAGAATCTGTGCACAGCTGCTGGAATTTAGCTGTTGATTTGTGCATCCACAAGCATTTCAGTTGCCAGCCAGACTGTTTATGGCTGCATAACAGCACACACACACACACACACACACACACACACACACACACACACAAATTGCTCTTTTATTGTATCCTGATTCAGACATCTGAACCATTAATGGGGTTAAAGTGAGCAGTACTACATGGGGCTGGACCTGAAAGGTTATTACAATGTTATGCAGGTCTTTCTGGAACAGAGACAAATGAATGCCTGAAATGTTCAAAATGTTGCTCTACTGCACTGTACCATCTCTGTCATTTTTTTTATAGTCATCTACTGGTGACCCTAAGTTAACTTACCACGACAAAACTATGCATTTCCATAACGATATCTGATGCTAAAACAGGTATATTCCTATTAAATGCATAAAAAATACGATGGAAAGATGTCAAAGTCTTGAATTCAAGACACAATCCCCTCCCAACATCACTATTTTCAGCAGAAAAAAGAATAGAGGTATCGACCTACATCAAGTACTTCAAGAATGTCTCAACTGATGGCAAGATAACCTCTGCCACGTGTAGCGTTCAGGTGTGTTAAACTACTGATCCAATTGCTTGTTCAGTTTTGTTAGGTCTTCATAAAGAAAAAAAATTAATGTGTTGTTAATTTAAAATGTTCCAATGTCTATTTGCCATTCAGCATTTTTTTTATTCTACACACCAACAGATGATTTGGTCACAAGAAATGAAATATGATCACCTTTGTCCCCTTGGAGCCTATAAATCTTAATATAACCCATTCCAATTTCTTCATCTCCCCAGGCCTATTGGACTTAAAGGCCCCATGAAGGCCAGAGAGGGAGGGGTCACCAAACAATTTGGCTTCTTTGTCAGAACTACGATTCAAATCCAATATTTTATCATGTAAAGAAGTGACTTTCAGTGCGACAATATGAGGAATGATGTTTCCAAACACCGTTGAAGACTCTAGTCTGTGTAAATTCATGTCCTTATCCTCAACACGGTTTTCTGTTCTGCTGCTGAACTTGTCCAGCAAGTCCACTTCTGCTCACAACTCTAACCTGGTGCAACAAAAGTTTTTTCATGATACTGGCCCAGGAAGTATTTCAAAATTTTTAAGGACTAGGCAATTACATACACATTCTCTTGATTGCCATATTATTTATTGTGTCCATCTGCTTGAAACAGAATGACTGTAACGGATGAGGTCTTTGAAGTTACGTTTATGGAACACCTCTAATTTGCACAACAGGCCAGCGCAGGTGTGGATGATGCCATCATATACCTGCAAAACAAGGCTCATTCCCACCTGGAGAGGCTGGCAGGCATGGTGAGAGTCACGCTTGTTGACTTTTCCAGTGAGTTCAAAACCACCTACATCAGCAGCAGACAGCACCGCGATGTCATGGATTATGGACTCTTCAGTGGACAAGCTGCTGTCCGTCCAGCGTGCAGAGATGTATGTGGTGCCCCGGGACAGTGCACTGTTCACCTGCTACATCTTAGATTTCAGATTAAACTCTGGGCCATGCCACCTCTGGAAGCTCTGCAACCTCCTCTGTCATGAGTCACGAGGCTTCAGTGTTACTGAAATCAAAAATTGCTGAAGTGTGTCATTATTTTTATTTAACACCATTATAGCTGTGCTGAGAATATCTCCCGGCTGATTACCGATAGCCACAGAATAACAAAAATTCAAACAACAAAACAACCCCAGAAAGGCAACCTAAATGCTGAAATATGCATTGTAATGTTAAATGCATTTTAGCTGGACCATGCTCCCATATTAACAACCAATACAATACAGTCTACATAACAAATGAAGTGACACTGGCATGAATTGCTATTTAGTCTTTTATTACTTTTGCTGCTTATTTTAATTGTTATATGCTATTTGTGGGCATATACTGTGTATTTTTCCATGCTGAGTCCTAATACCTTTTGCTGCTGCAGTGACCTAACTTCTCCACAGGGATCAGGTTTCATCTTATATCATCTGGTTTGAGTCCAGTTGCCAATGGGCACTTTTCATCACAGGATGTTAATACAAATTTTAGTACAGCGACAGACAGGAAGGAGGAAGGATTATGCTCAGGAAATGGACTGCCCTGAGCAGACTTGACGACACAAATGGTCAATCGTTGAGGGATCTACCTGGAACACTGAATTAGTCATTTTGTTATTTGGACTATTTGAAATTCACATGAGATTGGCACTAGTTTGCTCCGAGGAAGCGATGGGAGGCAGTTCAGTCATGCAGGTTTATGAGCACTCTGGACCCTCTTAGCAGTATTTATATGCATAAACCAAGCATTTCAACTCATCTTCTACTGCTACTGTAAAGATCTAAGCTGAGGATTCAAATATTAGTCCAAGCCAGGTGATCCTTACCTTTAAAAGATACAAATACAGCCCCAGATCATAATATGTGAAAATGTTCTTGGGACCCTAACCTGAGAAACACTTTGTTGAACAGAATGAAAAATAATCTTGAGGAAAATTAATTCTTGTTATCTACAATGCCGCCATGCGAGGGCTACTTCCTGCCTGTGTACTGGCTGATAAACACATGTATGTGAATGGCATAATATGTGCTGACTGACTGACACTTTGAACTGAGTGTGTGATGCTGACCAATCTGCAGACAGCTTGTGGTGAAACAGTGTGTGCGTGTGTTGGTGTGTGTGAGATTCAATGTGAAAACCAATTATTTATTTGGCATATATTTATAGCTGGGCATTTTGACCAATGACATTTTCATCTTCCAGACAACTGCATCTTGAACCAGCTACCATAAACACAAGTATGCAAGAAGAAGCACTGGGTGGATGAAACCACTGACGACAGGAATTGCTTTGTTTTACACACATAAACAGACTTTCTTGAGAGCAAAATTTAATAAACTGAGGAAAAAAAACAGTTGAATACAGCCAAGAAATCCAATTCCAGCTGTAAGAGAGAGAAAATAAATTCTAGGAGAACCAAGCTCATGGCAAGAATTTAAACATGAAAGATGTCTTTCATGATAGCTTGGACAAATTTATCAACCTCCAGAAGAAAAAAAAAGTGTTGCACTGTGCAGCTGCCCTTTTTAATAATGTGGCTGGTTCAAAGCCAAACCCTCCTGCTTTCTTTAGCGCTCTACAGTTAATCAGCAGGTGGACCAAGGCACACTGTGCAAAAAGATACCAAGCAGCAGGAAAGACAGTCACACAGCTACTTCAGACCAGGGCAACAGAAAAGCCCAGCCTTCTACTGTACTTCCATAATTTTCTCACTGTAACACCTACACCCACACAGCATGCCATCAGCAGCACATGAATGGGCGTTGAAGGTTAGAAACATAAAACCCTGCTTTGCTCTTGTTCTTAGGAAGTGTAGGCCTCCGCAGTCCTGTAACTGTGTCTCTTACTGGGTGCCCAGGCAGCTCCACCACCCACTGCTTTAGGCATTTTCCATCAAGCCCAGCAGGCATGGTAAAGGCCAGGGTATCTATTGTTGCTATCAGTTGATGAAATCCTTTAAAGGCCACCCCAAGCAAAACCCCTGCCGTCCTCACAGCTGGAGAGCTCGTTTTCTCTGGTTGTACCGTGACTGTGAGGGCACAGGTGAACTCCATTTAGCACCTTCACTGTTTTATAATGACAAGCCTGAATGTCTAACTTGAACTAGAGGACATTAGCTGTTTTTACAAGAAACGTAGTTACATAAAAACTGGGTCATCACAGTACAAATGTTATGATAATACTCTATTACAGCACTACGTGTACTACGTGTAAAACTGGCTGCAGAGTGTTTGTGCAATACAGCATTTTTACAAAATCTGTACTTTAATAACTGGTTCATGAAACTCCTTTATAAAGTAGTTGTGTAAAGGTAAGCTATGTGGAAAGTTAAATGTTTGATGTTGTGTTGATGTATGAGATGAGTCAGCCAAAACAAATTAAAAGGCAGACACAGATAAAGAGAAATTAATGTGAAGTATAAGTGATAGGACCACTGCATTTATGGGTGAGGCAATCTCCTCACACAGGGGGCTGATATCAGGTCCAAGAGAGGAAGCATATCAATAAATGTGCCCTTGGGCAAATTTGTCAACATACAACAAATGCCATGTAAAAAGGAATTAGTTTGTACAGTGGAGCTGACCTGTGGCTACTGAATCGACGCAAAGCTAAGCCTGACTGTGCCTTCAAAATGTGAGTAAAACACTCGACGAGTAATTTGCTATGGAGATCATGGAAACCTGGCCAGTGAGTGGATGATCAACAAACTCCTCAGCTGAGAGAAGTTGGCCATGGCGGAACTTTTCTCGGTCACTGGCCATCAACAGGCAGATATGTGCCCTGTCTTGTTTCCCATCAATGTGATTTCATTTCAGTGAACAATAGCTCTGCCAAGCTAGAGCAAAACGGGTGACAAGTTGATTGCGGCCTTTCAAAATGTCCCACCCCTCTTTTGACATGAATGAACATTTCAAAAACAATGCGTGAGGAACAGCTGTGTCCATAGGTGATGTGGATGGTGAACTCTGAAGTAATTTCATTGAGTTTTTTCCTGTATTTTTGATTAACACTAAATGCAATACCAATATAACATTATGAAAGGAAATCCCAAAGTTACATCAGGGCGTCAAGCAGTAAACTCTATTAAACAGCGCGTCTGTTCACACTACTCACGTCTGTGAAATACCCAGCACTGATGCTTGCTTCAACCTGGTGTCGATGCACACACCTGTTCTATTTTTTGACTCAGTGCGCAGAGTTTGTGGCAATTCTCACAACAGGCCTGACAGTCTCCTGGCAGAACCATACAGTGTAAGCACTAAAAAAAAACAGATTGAATGTAAGAGTGAAGAATCAAACCCTGTACGACAGTTCATGTTGGGAAAAAAAATTGAAGAATGAGGATGTTGAGAGGAAAATTTCAGCTGTGATGAATCAACCAGGTGTGTTTTGTTGTGCTACTGATTTCTTTGGTATGTTATTTTAAGTCTGTTTCCTTCTCTGTTTCCTCTGTGCTTCCTTCACAGAGGTAATATAGTTAATTTGCTAATCAATTCAGGTTTTGTGTTTGTTGCAGTTTAGAGATGGATGGTTAGTTTAACAGCTATTGATTATGTCATGGCTGCTGTTTTTTTATGGCTCTTACACGTTATGCAATGACAAATCATGTATGAGCAGCAGGGGAACTGGAAAATATTGATGCGATGCATCCTGTCTGAACATGGTGTAAGGCACATAACTGAAACGTCCTGGGTTTAAATCCAGCCCACAACCTTTGTCACATATCTCACCCTCTTCCTCACACTCTTTCCTGTCTCTATACACTTTCAACTAACCAAAAAAGCCTCAAAAATTATACCCCCTCACCACTATCAACCTAAGTATCTGCACAAGCTCACAAGATTATCAATTGAGTTATCAACTGTTCATTTATTCATTTCACCATCAAGTTCTATTATATGAGCTCTACACTGATGGAGGTTGAATGGAGTGGCACATCAAGTCTGTTCCAACAGAGGCAGGGCTGCACGATATTGGAAAAAAACTGCCATTCCTGTTTCTTTTTTTCCTGATATATACTGAGATATTTAAAAAAATCCAGGAAATTTCATCAGATGCAGGCAGTGTGTTATTCATGTACAGATTATTAACAATTAATAATCATAATTTTCATCATTTGGGTAACTTAATAAGTCTATCCTCTTCTAACAAAACAACCCCCACCCCTCCGATTGCTACCACACTTGGTTCAACCCTCTGCCAGCCCTCCAGAAATGGGACTGAAATGCTCCACTGTTGGTTTCATGTATGCCTCTCCCACATGGCCAAGTGGAGAAAGAACAGGTGGAGGTATTTGGGCAAGGCAAAATGTTTTCTTAATACACTTTACAAATGGATTTATGTGTCTCAGTTGTGTTATTTACATGTAATCTAACATTTCCAACATTGTACAAAGGTATGCTTATTCTGTGCTGTGGAAGATAAACACACACTGTCTATGCCAAATACAGGCAGGCGTCCCAGCACAGCTGGGGCTGGTTCAACAAACACAAACAACAGATTTATCTACTGTATTTGCCAGCAAAGTGCAAGTGCATCTGGATATTGCATGTTTTGTGTGTGTGTTAAGCATTTCTTACATAAGAGCATGGACCAGCATCGTGACAGTAACTTTTTAAACTTTAAAACATCACTGGGATGGGGTGATGATAATGGAAATACACACTCTGAGAAGCTGCTTGGTGTAACTTAATGCCTGCTTTAGCATCACGGCAACATTATCTGTGACAGCAGCTGCATAATGTGCATGCTGACAGGCAGGTGACACACCAGGAAGGTGCCACCAACCACAATCACTATTGATCAGTTATTGAACAAGCAGAACAGGCAGTGCTCGTTTTCAAATTGTGGTGACTAGTGGGGCCTGTTTTGGCTGTTTGATAAACTGATCGAGACGACCCCTTCACCAGAGCACACAGTGAGCTGATCACCGTGCATGCAGGACCTGCTGTCACTGGCAACAAACAAGTCGCAGCATTTGAGATTGTTTGTCTGATTTGATATTGTGTTTCCTGCAGTGTGTCTATTGCACATGTGTACATAGCGATGTCAATGCTGAAAGCAAAAAATCGTTCAGCCCTAAATAAAAGCACAGAACCAACAAGCACTTGTGCTTGGACTGGCAAATCAAATGTCTTGATATCCATTCTTGCTCAATCCAAAACATTCCTAGCTGGAGGAAAAATGTTATCTGCTGTAAAAATGTTGAACTGGTGCAATTTGTGTTAGTGGTCTGAGGTTCATAAGCATATTTTATTTGCCTGAGCAATATAAGCTACATGATATTTTGTTTTATTAAGCATGAACTACCAGTGTTCTTCATTTTTTATCCAGAATATCCAGAATATCCAGTGAAAGTAAAACCAGAGGGTTACTAGTTTGAATCCAAAACCACTTGGGAAATATAGCAAATGACAATATGGAAAAAAGGAGGAATGCTCTCTTCTCTCTTAGCAGCTGCTGTCAGATGCCCTTGAGCAAGTAAACCCACAGTTTCACTGCTGCAGCTGCTCAGTGGCCAACAGCAAAGTGCTGTGGGTCAGCACCCAGGTGAGAGAGTGCGTGACTAAATGGATTTGGAAATTCTGCATTGCTGAAAAAGACAGACCTTACCTCCTCAATCAACTTTCTATGGAAAAATAGTGGTTATGCAAAAGCACAATCCAAGTATAAGTTTGCATTCATACACACATAACTCGCCTTCAGCCTCTCTGTTTCACAAGCAGATGAAATAAAAACCTCTCTACCAACAACCCGGGTCTAATAAACAGCATTTCAAGTTACTGATCATTTAAAATACTGAAACAAACAACTAATTACACGTTACATTGATACAAAATAGTATTTTGTCCCTCTCTCCATTGGAAATAATGCAATTTCTGAACTAAAACATAAACAACCCTGAAACTGTAACCCATCTCCAAATCTATACATCTGCAGATGTGAGGGTAATGCTACAAAAAAATCTGTGGGCTATGGTGTTCCTGTTTTCAGCTACTGTGGGTAAAAATTAAATCTAAGAATATCTGTGGATGCACCTCAGGGTTACATTTGTACAAGGGCTGTTTGGATTCACTCACTCTAATATACATATATTTGAAAAGCATTTGCATTCACAAATACACACAAAAAGGACATACTGATGCTTTGAAGCTTTTTTGTATTATTGGGCTACATGACACTCACAACACAATAAGTTAAAGACAGAATAAGGATTCAAGCCAAGACAACCCCTGATTCCTGTGTGTGTTTGGGCGTGTTTACATTAAACTCGTTTATCCAGCGTGGAAACACACAGTTGAAACAGTTGAATTAAACACATGCCGCGCAAATACTGTACATTGCTGTGTAAACAGGGTCCACTACACGCCCTGCATGCATCGCCACAATGTACAGGAGCGTACACACATTCAAGCTGAACAAATACATTTATGTAGAACACAAATGCGAGCATCGTGACAAAAGTCTGATTACTTTCCATGGCAAATTAATCAGTAAGTGGCACCACGTGTCTCTTACCACCACATGCACATATAAGAACTAATTAAAACACAAAGAAAAATCTATTGAATGGTTATTGATTCTGACTCTTTGTCGAGACAGATGCCACTAAGCTAAGCCCTCAACAGTTTCATCTCGTTTGAGAACAGTACAATTGTGACTAGTTAATAATGAAGGACAGCTGTTACAGCAGCCACACACACTCACTCACACACACACCTTCTGCCTGGGAACGCCTGACAGATAATGGCCTGTCAAAGTATTGCCCCTCCTTTGTGATTTTGTCACAGGAGTGAAAAGCAATATGGCCTCAATAACGTGCCAAATTTCCTCTAGAAACTCAAGCCGGGCTATCAGAACCATTTCAGAAATATCACCACACTGACAGGAAAAGGATTAAATAATGCACTGATACAGTGTGGGAGACAGCAAGCGAGAAATCATTTAAGTTTAATAGCCTAGGTCAGTGATGCAGGCTACACTGTCCTCGTTATGCAAAAATCATATGGATATGCTGACTCTGGTCATATAATCCCTGTGTCAGTGTATTGTTATCCCCGTTGCATGCAAACGTTTACAAAGGCAGGATGTGATGTAAGAAGCAGTATCTCTTTGGTTTTTGATTAAACCAAAATAAAAACATTTTATGAAGAGCTTGCAAAAATTATAAATGGCTTAGAGTATACTGAGCAAAGGTGCCAAGACCTCACCATTCATGCCCCAACCCTGCCAACCACACATACACCTTCACACAGTACAGTGGAGAGGCACAGTGTGACCCAGCACTACAGTGTAATCTTAGTCACATGCTGCCTACAGCAAACAGGGCCAGGAATCTATTTCGGCGACCCAGTTCAATTCACCGTGCCTCTGCCCTGGCCCACTCTGGCCTAAGAGCCATGTGTGAGGTGACACTCCTCTTTATATCCCATTTATTTCATTTGGTCACAGAATGTCTCAACAGGATTTCTTGAGTCAAAGATGTACAGCATCCCAAGACAGCCAGGGAAAATTTGTGGGTGAATCCTTGCCAGAGAGATAAACTTTTCCCACATTTGGTTAAGGCTCAGGCGGCTAGCACATACAGTAACTGGCTTTAAAGTAACACACTCAACACTGCCTGTTGCTACATAGCCTCCAGTATCTTACCAAAAAAGACGAAATGGAGCTGAGACACTGAAAATAACCAAAAGTAGAAACTGGTGGACAAGAATCTGCACTAAAATAATATAGAGGCCTTTTTGAATATCCTGACACATTTGACATGAATACTGACCAAGAGGCTGTGTCAGACCATCTTTAACCTGACCTCACATGTTAATATTAAGTCACTCTTGGACGTATATGTGAGCAGCACACATGTATGGGAGAATACCAGGATATAGTTAAACCAAACCAAACCAACCTCCCAGGCTCCCACACAGACAGCATCTTTTTAAATCACAACTACATGGTTGCTCACATGGGACAAATGCACATCTAAAAAAATAAAATAAAAATCACTTATTGGCAATGTGCACGTGTCATGCACCGGCACACAGTGCGCACATGCACGTTTCTCCAGCCTCGTTTCCATGACAACCACATCACCAGGGGCCAATAAATCCGTATGACCGAGTAAGCTCTAGTTATGTCCGAGAAAGTAGTGCTGTTACATGTTCTCCTGGTGCTGTTGTCTATAATCAGCTCTGCCTTTCACACTACAATGGATGTGACGGCAAGTAACGAGGAGATGGTCAGAGCCGCGCGCCTCGCTCGAGTTTCCCAATATAGAGATGCTCGTTTATTCAAGATCCTCGTGTCTAGCCTCTGAGGCAGCTGGCCTTCACATTACAGAGAGATGGATAACAGCTCTGGGCTGCAGATTAATTTCCTCACTGCTGTGTCACCGATGAAGATAGAAAGAGAGAGAGGGAGAAAAAGGGGATCAGTGATAATCTTGACAAGCTGGGGCCTTGTGGTTCACAGTCAGCGCATCACCGAGCGGGGTCATGCCGGCCCACTAATTCCTGTACATCTCACCTCGTTTCCAAACCGCTGCTTGACCCCTGCGACGACGTGTCAAGGTAAAGGCGGCTTCACCCGGTTCCTGTAAACCCCGCTGCCTAACGCCGGTTCAAAGGCACTTATGTATCACTGGGCAGGCCATATTTCCATTTCACACTCACCTGCCTGGAGATATGGGTCGACAGAGCCCGCTTCCTTCTCAGCTAGCGTTTTGTCGTTTTGTCCCCGTGGTTACGTTGTTGGCGGTGCTGCCGGGGAGATAGGCTACCGTTCAGCCCGGGAGAAGTCCGCACACAGCAGGCCGCGGTGAGGAGAGGACACCGTCTTTGTGCGCGGTCCCTCCAAGCGTGGCTCTTTTACGCAAAGGGTGTTTAAACAGACGCCAGGCGCACTGCCCATGGAGGGATTTTGCCTTTCATACAGCCACGGGGTTGACTTGCTCATCATCACGCATGCTCACACTGACCCTTGACGTAAAGTTTCTACCTCTCGCTCCGCCTTGGAACCGCGTCTCAGCCAATCGGCGGCGGCGCAGCGGTGACGCACCTGTCTGGACGAGATGCCCGTGTGATCTCACCGACGCGCTCTGTAATAGATTTTGTAATAACCTGCTTTCATAACGTGGAGCGCTACGATTCTCCGCGCTGCTGTCTCTGTCTCCTCTGCTGCACCGGCCCCATCATGGTTTCCTAATCAGAGAAGCAATGGGCTCTTTGTGTCCACCATCCCCGAAGCCAACTGTGCCAATATGGATTCAACCACAGTGCCATCTCACGGTTATTTGTTTGTACTGCCATTATTTAATTGACCTACATCCACAATCTCACAGTCACTTGCATCAGCTAGTTACCCTGGTGTAGCCCGCAGAGCTGCGCATGGCAACCAAACACGCAAATTATAAAACGCACAGAGACTTCTTTCAACTCACAGTTAAGATGGATGCCATTTCTCTAAATCATAGGCTTAGGATAATAATTTAATAGAATGCTATCCCAAGAAAAAGAAGCAGAAGAAGATGAGGAAGAATAGCCTATTTCTTAAAATGCATCTAAGTATTTTTTTACTAACTTTAATAAACTGTACATTTACTTGTAAGTGTACTTGTAAGTTTGTTACTAGTGGATATTGAAACAATAATAATAATAATAAAAACAATAGAGCCCTCTCTCAGAGAGGCGAGGGCCCTAATTAACTCAAAGTGCACTAATAGTTTACTACATGGGACTGAAATATACATAATATTATATCTGCATATTATGTTTGTATATTTGAGGATGACTCACACACAAATTAGTGTACTACTACAGCTACACACAGCTCTTCATCTATTTTCTTCATCCCTCTATTTGTATTAAGGTCATGGAGATACAGTCTCTTTATCTCAGCATGCCAGCAGGTGGGGAGAACATGCAAAGCTGAGGCTCAGGTTCTGGGACTTCCTCTTGTAAAGAGACACTGTTACGACAAAGGGAAAATTAAAACTGTTTCTGCTTATTTTTAATTTAAATTAAGTACACTAGACTTCACTGGATTAAACTTCTTTTTTTCAGAGAAATGTATTGTGTAAGAGTGGGTTTGTAGTGATCTATGATATCATATAACTAAGCCTATATTTTCCTGTAATACTCCCACAGAAACTTTTACTGTTGCTGTATAGTTCCCCTTTTAAAGTTTAGGATCAGTTCTTAATAAATTAGCAAAATGCATTTGTTTCAAACTGATTATGCTCGTTTAACAGCATCAACCACTAACCAGCATGGTCGATGTAGAAAATAAGGAAAGAGAAAATACACATATACCTACTTTTGCTGTTAGAGGTGTTTAGGTGTCTTGTTATAAGGATTTTGCTCCACACCTGTCAAATAACAGTCCAAAAATATTCAGTACGAAAGTAAAATAGGAGTACATTTAGTCTACATTTATAAGAAGTTCTGAGTGCACCTGTCTATGGTTTGGAAAAAGGGACTGTTTGGGGGCAGGGATGCCTCATACAACTTTAAAGTCTAATAATGCTGCTGAGCCAGTTTTTTATCCGCCTACGTCTCTGTGCAACCCATTTTGGCAAGTGGCATTATCTCAACGGTGATACTAGATTGCTTAGATTAATACATTCTAGATTAATAAATACTAGATTAATTTAAACAGATGTACCACCTCAGTCTTCTGTAAACTGTGAGTTAGCAGGGATGACTGCTGGAAACGTACACTGGGATGAAATATATGAGTGTGGTATTCATTTAAATTAACAGATCTGCTTATAGAAGACCATTTACAATGTGTGGTTCCACTGAACAAGACAGACCTATCTGTGAAGCTGGCCTCAAGAGTTTCCCTTATGGAGGATATCTTATACGGCGCATGAATACTAACTCGGTTTATGCGTTTTACTATCTGGGTCAGTAGAAACATGTGTCACATGGTGCTGACAGTATATACTGCAGATCCATTGTTTGAGCCACCAAAGCCTAGATTTACCCACACTGCTGTGTCCAAAGAGTTATGCAGTCTTATCATGCACAAAATCATCTTGTGCCAAGGCCAAGTGGATCTCAAAGTAGGGTCCAGAGATCCACAGGGGTCCTTGAAGAGGTTGTGGTGGGTCCTCCATCAAAATGAGATTTAGTATTATTTATTGTTCCTGTAATTTTAGGATTAGATAGCAAGGATGATGTAGAAATCGATGTTGTGATTAGAGGCTCCACTCCTCTCTGTTGTTATCTTCCTAAAGTATTGGAGGAATCTTTGCATGTGAAGGGTTTAGAGATGAAAATGTTTATGAAACCCAACACAAGTTACTCAACACTGATTAAGGGGGAGGAACACATGCATGTAAGCGGGTTGGCTGAGATGAAAGCACACATAGATAGGCGCCTGTAGGTTTTAAGGTGCTCACACATGCATACACACACTCACGCACACTCACACAATGGTTTTGTTTGAAGCCCACAGGCACAAATCCCCTGACAATGTAAGCACTGGCTGAGGCTCTTTGGTCAGGTTACACGGTCAAATAAACTTAAAAGCCAAGACCCTACACCCTCTCTGCTCATTAATCCAAAGTTTTTCATGCACATGGACCCTGAACTAACCACCAGGAAAAGAAAGATAAATGGATCCCTGTGATGGCAGAGATTACGACATGCTGATGATGTTGCTGTATCTTTCAGTAAACCTGTTTTGACTGCTTCAAGTCCAGAACAGAGGAATGAGACAGTGTAAGGACACATCTCACAAAGGGAAGTCACGTGTAGGCAGTGTCTCTAATTATGCCACTTTTGCTGCACATGGCACCATGGCACTAAAGGTCAGCATACTCGATACTGAAGCCAAAGATGATAACAAAGTTTAATTAACATATGAAGTAGCAGCTCGGTTATATTATTCGGTTAAATATTTCTGATCCTGCACCATAAATCTAGTGTAGCACAGATAAGACCATTACATCTTGGCATATGTAATTATTATCTATATATACTGCACTACACACTGGCTTAGTGCAAGCTATTTCCACATTACATATCTGCTGACAAAACTACTTTAGGTCATTTCTTTTTGGTGTCAGCGCATTTTTTCATGCCGATAAATTTCAATATTGTCACTTCACTTCATCCAATGCTCTAAAAACTCTTTAAAATGTGTCTGGCTTTTTGTTGTTAGAGTTTTGTGTGTGTGTGTGTGTGTGTGTGTGTGTGTGCATTTGACTTGCAGCAAGTGGAAGAAACAAATGTGTTCTGGGTCAGCAGTCCCTCTTTAACTCAGTCTCAATAACTCTGTATGTAGGTGGGAAGCAGAGGAAAAGGACACATCATCGTTAAAGGAGGAGTCGCAACCGTAGACAGTATCTTTAATGATTTGACATCACAAAGGTCCTACTGTACAGTACATTATACTGTGGCACTGAGTCAGCATGCTCTTAGATACTGAAGAACCAAGATAATGACTTAATTCAGCCTATGAACACACTTTTAACAGTCCTTTCGTTTCCTTGCGGTTCTGTACAGACTCAATGTGTCAAACTGATCAAGCAAACAATCCCAATCCTCTGCTGAAGTCTTCAGAAATAAATAAAAAAAACAGCAATAATTGTATAATCCATTTGTATCCTGTGAAATACTGCCACTAAAGATGATGTTTAATTGATTAACATATAGATGTCTTCAACAAATATCCACTTGGATCGTTCTGGTCCTACACCATAACCTAGTGCAGCACTGATAAGACCATTACAACTGAAGGTATTTAACTATTATCTATACATATATACATAGTCACTGGTTTCCATCAGTGGTGTATCAGGTGTAGGTATCTACAGTGCCTTCATTTCAGGCGCATATAATACATGATAGTAAAATTTTAGTGCAAGCTAATTCCACATCACATATCTCATGACAAACATGCTTCAGTTCATTTTTCTTTTTTTTTTTCTCGTGTCGCTGTGTTTTGTCGTGCTGAAATTTTGCTGTTGTCAGTTCACTTCATCCAAATGCTCTGCACACTCAAAGGGGGTTATGTGTGTTTGTGGGAGTGTGAAAAAGAGAGAAAGGGCAAGAGAGAGCGACAGAGAGAAACAGAGCGTGTGTGCGTGTGTGTGTGTGTGTGTGGGCATCAACAAGGTGTGTTATGTGTTAAAGCTAGTATCCCCAGGTCAGCGGATAATAACAGTACATGCTCCTTGTTGGTTGTTGATTCTTGTGGACTGATGATGGAAACTAAAGAGGTTACCGGGAATACAATTGCTCCTCTGTTGCTTCATTCTAAGGAGCAAAAAAAAAACAAAAAAAAAACACTGAATAGTTGCCAAGTTTGTCCAGGAAGCTCTTCTCTCTCTTGTAGTGCCTCTGTTGCCTGGAAGCATCAGCAGGATAAAGCTAAACGAGGCCAGTAGGGGAAAACACCCCTTTAGTGTTCAACATTTGTTCCGGTATCTTTACATCATCTACATAGCCTACATGGATGTGTTGTGTAAAGTGGGGTTGTGTGGGGGGTGTGTGTGTGTGTGTGTGTGTGTGGTGTGGCGGGGCTGAAGTGGGTGTGATGAGTGCAGATATGGGTTGACAGATAACAGCTGATAATGTCCTGCATGGTGTTAGATCACGTTCTCAAACAGCTGCATGGAGTTCATGATGTTCTCGTCCTGAAAAGAGAGAAACACAACCGTTTGTCATTCCAGTAAATGAAGTTTTAAATTATTATTTTTTCTGGGGTCCTAAATTTTGATAGGTTAATGAGCAAGGCATGAAATTTACATTTTTCATCAAATGGCCAAAGTGGCAAATACTGTCAAAATTGTACTTTTTTTTTAAACTGCCAAACTGGTTTTTGGGGTAGAAGACAATGTATTTCCTACTGAACACAAGACTATCTGTCAAAGTGAGCAGTTTAGTTAACAGCCTTGCTTGCTATAGGCAAAATTTGCAAGCATATAAGACAGTGGCTTGTGTTAATTTGAAACTGTGCCTGCAAGTTTTAGCCCTACAGTGTCCATAATTGGACACGTAATAGAATGATGAAATATTTTGTAATGTGTGAACGTTTGAGTTTGGAATGGAAAAAAAAGCAACATTATATTTGTATTAAAGTTTAATCACGTCTACCCCAAGAACATCTGAATTCTTGTCATTCCTTCAGTTGTTCATGATTTTTGTACCTTGAAGCAGCTGCAAGGTTGCAACAGATTTCCACCACACGTTTGCTTTAGGGGCAAGCAAGTCTTGCAACGCCAGACCTCAAACTGGGGAAATTTCTCTTCTGCCTGTTGCAGTTACTGCTCCTCTGGTTTCTAGCAGCAACATTTTGATTGGCTGGCTTGGCTGTCGATCACTTTGAAATTTTGTCTAAGGCTGATTACATCACCACATATGCCTGATTTTGTTTTCCATAGCATATTTATTACTTGGTTGGGGTAGTGATTTTGAATGTTTGGCTTGTTTACTACAATTTGCCTACATTTTAGATTGCAACAAACCCTTTTGCAAATCATGCGGGCGTACTAAAAGTTTGCTTCTGTGGCTAACAAAGTAGTTGCCATTCATGCTTTACACGACTGATAGAGAGACTGTTTTACTCTGCCTAATTTCAAATTGTCTGAACAGTGCTGTCGGCTTTTAGGAAAACTAACGGGGACGACTTTATTACGGTGGAATGAATGGAATCCAATTGCTGGAGCGAAGGTAGGAAAAATTATATTGCATTACATATGACGGCTTGGTTTGGGAAAAGATTAACAGAATCTGACCAATGGATATTTTGTAGATATTGCACTAAACATGCAGAATGACTGGTATCATCCTTCAAATGTGCTGTGTGTGGGGTTTAAACTCCAAATTGTAAAGATATAGAAGAAAACTGTGTTAACAAGAGAGTCTGTGTCACAGCCTATCTCATGTTTGTGATTGATTTTTATTTTTCACCACTTTTATATTCTCTGAAAAAAAATCTGCTTAATTTACAAATCCTGGTAAAGGTTTGGAGCAGGCTGCTCTTGAGGTTTTAAAGCTAGAGGAATAGCTCACCCAAATGAAAATTTAGTGATTATCTACTCACTTCCATTTTGGTCAAATCACCACTGAAGTTTGTAAGAGCAACAAACACACAAGTTGGCCTTCTTTTTTATAGCTCCAAGAACGGCATAAAACAGTCATCAAATTTCCTGAAACAGCTTGTGCATCATGATCCAAGTGTTTTATAGCCCAACCATTGCACTGTGGCTCCAGAAGTGCAATATTTACCTCATTATGTCCTCTATTTTCCTCAACAATGACGCTCAGGCCACACAACCTAGCAACTGAGCAGACTTCTGCCAGAGTGCATGAATGTCAACAGACATTTTATGCTCTTTTGGGAGAATGCTGAGAGGAAACCATGCAATCTAACTCACTGTGTGTTTGATGGTCCTATGAACCTCAGTTTAGTTTCAATTAACTCGGGGGTGAGTACACAGTAACTGAATTTTTATTTTGGTTTGAACTATTTATTCAACGATGCCAGAGGTCAAACGGTCAGTCCAAACATCCTCAAGCAAATTCTCAGAGACGACTACAGAAGGAGCCTTATTCATCTGATCCTTAGACATCCAAATTTGCATCAGGCATATTAAAAAATATCCAACTGAGCACAATAGTTTGAATTTCATTTCGTGATACAAATCATCAGCCATCTAATTAGACTGGGGTTTTTGGAATGTCTACATAATGCATATTTTGAAAATGTTTTGCCTCAGTATGTCAGTGTGTGTGTGTGACCACAAATTTTATTTGTTTACTACCATGAACCACCTCCATGCTCGAGTTGTTTGGGTTAAGTGAGGTTCAGCTGTAACCCAGGGGCCTTGTGGTAGCAGTGATTACCCCGAGAAAGGGAGGTTAGGTTTTTATCACAGGCTGTAAAACGAAGTCTAATCCATCTTTGTTTGGCAGCATAGACACGATAAAAGACAGGGACTGACTGGCCCAGAACCAGACAAATATCCTCTGCTCGAGGTGCAGTACATCCCCCTGCCTGGTGGATGGACTACACCTGCTGCAGGTCAGCCGGTTCCATCACAATTCATCACATCACATCTTCTGTTTGTGTCAATGTGTAACTGTGTTTTGGGTTATGCGAGTGCACTTCTTGTCTGTTTGTGAACATGACTGGAAAGGAGAGCGTGAATCACCTTCTGACAGGTCTCAATGAACTCCTCAATGGTCACTACACCGTCTCTGTTTCTGTCCATTTTCTGAGGGGAACAAGAAAAAAAAACGCACAAAACACAGAATGGACACAAGTGAGATTATTTTCCAGGGTCATTTGTTACACACTTTAACACTGGGATTAAACAGTGACAATGTCATCCAGTGTGTGTGTGTGTGTGTGTGTGTGTGTATGTGTGAACCTGGAAGAACTTGTCCACATGCTCAGAGGGTGCCTCATCTCGGACGCAGGGGTAGGTGTACCTCCCCATCATGTCATAGATCGACTTCATAATCGCAAGCATTTCCTGAGAGAGGAGACACAAGGCTGAACTGATGTCTCTGTTCTTGACCTCTCACTTTATTTGTGAACCACTTACAAACACAAATGAGTAAACCGACGAGCAAACACATGGTCCATGACTAATCTCCAAAATTTGTCAAAGTATGATCTGCAAGGCTATAAATAAACTTGACTTGACTAGCAGGTTCTGAAATATCGTGCAAGAACATTTTGACTTTTCCTGATAACATATAACATAACATAAGAGTATAACTTTGAAATTTGGGCAGAGATGCATCATTCCTCCTCTAATCGCCCAAATTTTGTAAAAAATGAAGTGGTGGATGTTTGACACATGGAGTTCAGCGATGTGGTGCATCCTTTGGGCTAATAAGTGTATACTTGACAAAGGAAGAATGCATTATTTGTTTGAATCAAATCATTGGTGGTGAATTTCATAATGGAGGACAATTAATTACAGTCTGTAAAACTACCAAGGTCCTTTATACCAAAGACATTTATAAATGGGAAATACACCAACCAGCCATAATATTATGACCACCTGCCAAATATTGTCTAGCTCCCCCTTCTGCAGCCAAAACAGCCCTGACCCATTGAGGCATGGACTCCACTAGACCTCGGAGGGTGTGCTGTAGTATCTGGTGCCAAGATGTTAGCAGCAGATCCTTCAAGTCCTGTAAATTGTGAGGTGGGGCCCCCATGGATTGGACTTGTTTGTCAAGCACGTCCCACCGACGCTCGATTGGATAGAAATCTGGGGAATTTGGAAGCCAAGTCAACACCTTGAAGTCGTTGTGCTCCTCATACCACTCCTGAACCATTTTTGCAGCGTGATCAGACCACCCGGGCTAGCCTTTGCTGCCCGCGTGCATCAGTGAGTGACGGCTGCTTAAGACCCTGCTGCCAGTTCACCACTTTTCCTTCCTTGGACCACCTTGGTAGGTGCTGATCACTGCAGACTGGGACCACGCGACAAGAGCTGCAGTTTTGGAGATGCTCTCACCCGGTTGTCAAGCCGTCACAATTGGCTCTTATCAAAGTCGCTCACGTCTTTATGCTTACCCATTTTTCCTAATTCAACACATCAACTTTGAGGACAAAATGTTCACTTGCTGCCTAATATATCCCACACACTGACAGGTGCCACTGTAACGAGATAATCAGTGTTATTCACTCCACCTGTCAGTGGTCATAATGTTATGGCTGATTGGTTTAATCCCAAATGTTTACAAAAAAATTACAGCAAAGAAAAGAAATCCATGTGAACTCTCACTCTCTGTTTAATATTAAAACGTGACTGTGGATCGACTCTCTGTTTGGAGGCAGAGGGACGTGAGGGGTGGTTTGATTAGACAACCAACAGCATCTGATTCCCATTAACTTTCCTAGATGTATGCCCTGCCCTGTTTAAATGTGCTGAAGCAAAGAGATAATAGAAGCCACTGTAGCCGGTTAGACCTGCTAAACAACTGGTTCTCTGTTGTTACCAAACGTGAAACAATTAACATTTTGTCCATTGTGAGAGATGCAGGGATCTCCTTGTGCAATCAGCCACATGATGCATCATCCCTGCAAATTTCATCAAAATTGGACCGGTGGTGAGCAGATATGGTCTATTAAAGCTTGAAAAAATGAATTTTAATTATAGCACCTCTATTCAGGCCCATCAATGTAATGCGGTACACAGTGCCAAAACGTGACAGTCCTCCAAGATTAATCAAAATCACACCATTGGTGGCTACCCTGAGAAAGGGACGTTAGGTTTTTGTCACAGGCTGTAAAAATGGAGATTAATCCATTTGGCAACACAGGGATAAAGGACAGGGACTGGCTATCCAAATAACAGACAAATATCCTCTGGTCGAGGACATCCACCTGCCTCATCACTGAAATAAGGAAAGACTGATGCTCTGCCTTAAAGACCACGCTACATTCACGTTTGCATTTCTGACAGTTACCTCCTCTTAGCCGTACAGCAGAGCAGTAGAATAACAGTAGAGTAAGGTTAAATTCTTGACTATCGACATTATAAGCAAGTGATATTTAGGAGTACAAAGATCAAAGCCTTATTGCCATGACAACATTTGTGTGAAAGGAAAGAAAAGGAAGTTTTATCTTATTTATGGTCCTGATAGCCTTTGCATGACAAGAAATGGAGACTAAAAGGTTACTTAATTTCATAGCGGAAGCATGCTTAAGTGAGCAGAGGAGGGTGGGGTAGGGATGTGAGGTATGTGTCTATAATTAATTGGTGACCTCTGCTGTGCGTGCAAAGGTGAAATCTAGATAAATACCAGATCAGCTGGTTCCACTGACAGTTTGTGTTGGTGTGTAGCTGTGCTGTGGGTTATGCTAATGCACTTCTTGTCTGTTTGTGAAAATGACTGGGTTTGAGTGGGTGAAGATTAATTAAAATCCCACCATTGGTGGCTGAAAAATTGCTTTTGAATTATTATTTTTCTAACTTTTAATCATAGCAGCCCCATTAAACCAATCAATGCATTTTTTAACGAGTGGTACCTGAGACAGTCCTTGAAATATGGTGTATGAAAAGTGTATGGACCCACACTCCTAACAAAAGTCATTGTGCGGGGGAATGAATGAATAGAAATGAATGAAAATGAATTAAAATACCGCTTTCGCTGAACTATCATTATTGTCTGTGACTGTGTGTTTATCAAACGCTGTAGAAGAGTCTCACTTACACAGCCTGTATTCACATACCTCTTTGGTAATGTAGCCATCCTTATTGATGTCATAGAGGTTGAAAGCCCAGTTGAGCTTCTCAGTGACCGAGCCTCTCAGCAGCACAGACAGGCCAATGACAAAGTCCTCAAAGCGGATTGAGCCATTTCTGTCTATGTCAAATGCATTGAATAGGAAATGAGCATAGGTGGTTGCATCTGTATCACAAAGGGACAAAACCAAGAAAACGGCAGTCAGTGTCACAAAGTCGTACAGTACATATTTGCACAGAGTATGTTTTGCAAAAGCACCCAATAAGAGCAAGAGCGAGAGAGAGAGAAAGAGAGAGAGAGACAGAGTGATAATGAGAGAGGATGGGAGAGGAGAGATTGTTTTTATCATCTAACCTCCTTGGGGAAAGAACTGAGAATAGATGGACTTGAATGTCTCCTCATCAACCAACCCACTGGGACACTCCTGCCAGAGAGAGAAAGGGTGTGTGTATTGCAATATTTCAAGGCTATATGCAGCATGCTAATGGCCGTACAGCAATTAGGACGGTCTCAGTTCCCCATATGATCGAGCAGCAGCCACACGTACGTTCTTAAAGCCCCTATAGAGAGACTGCAGCTCCTTCTTGGTGAACTTGGTCTGAGCCTGCAGCTGGTCCAGCCCCTCTGGCTGGTGACGCACTGTCGACAGCTCCAAATCACTGTCACTGCTGTCTGTGGGAGAGAGAGAAGGGTGGACAGAGAGAGAGAGAGAAAGAGAGAGAGAAAAAGATGTAGAGAAGAAGAGATCAAGAGAAAAAGAGGGAGGATGGGGTAGACATTGAGTGTGTGGATGCAGGTCAACATTCAGGGAGGGAGGGGACCACACTTGTAAGAGGGAGGCATTGGTAACAGGAATTGGTGGGGGAAGGTACGAGAATAAGAGAGAGTTAGCAAAAAACTACAAAAGAGCAAAATGCAGAAGAAAGGGGGACTGAAAAAGAAGAGGAGGTACTTTCTTTATGGCAGAATCGTCACCAAACAAGAACCGTTTCCATTTATCTGCTCTCAAAAAGTCACCGTGGACAAATTGAAATTTTGAGTTTGACAATTCAATTGCTGGATTCTGAATGTAATTTGTGTCACGGCAATGTTGGTTACCAGTTCACACACACTAAGAGAAAGCACTGCATGGCTTGGGGGGAGAAAAAAAAACATCATTCAAAAAAGAGGGAGTTTCTAGGATTCATAAGAAAGTTGGGTTTCTACTGTTTCCATACTCACCATCTTTAAACAGAGAAAACAGAGAGGAGGGGTATTGATAAACACACCAAGATGGAGAGAGAGTGAAAGAGAGTAAATGGAGAAAAGTGGGAGAGAGTGATAGTAAGAGGGGGGAAAAACAAAAACAAAGAAAATAGTCAAGTCAGCTTGGATACTTAGAGGGATACTGTATATGATGGCCACAGAGCGGTCCAGAGGAAAACAGTCATGATATATTCTCACAAAACATCCAGCAGAGCTATGAAATATAACACACACATCGTTTTCTAACATAAACCAAAACCATAGTGAGGGGAACAGAGAGTGGGCAGCAGTCCTCTCTGAAGACACACCGCTCTGTTCCTCTCATGTTCATCACAAAACAATAAGACATATAATACACTCCTGTAAATATCAGCGCCGGTGAAGGAAGCCAGCAGGAGTCGACCTCTGGCACATAACAACCTTCACCAGAGCTGTGCACAGATACATTTTCCCATAGACTCAACATGACCGTATGGAAAATCAAGCACAGGTCGCTCTTCGTCCAAATTAAATCTCAGGCTATTTAATTTTCAGATCAAATTTAATTGCTGATGACTGATCATGTTGTCCATCTTTCATCACAGTGGTTTGTGTTTTTCTGGATTTTACGTGTTACTTTCACGTATCCTCTCCAGTTCAGATGAAGGTGACATGGTGTTCACACCCATCACCACTGCCACAATGTTTCACATTTCCACCAAACCAGTATTACATAGCTACATTTATATTAAAAAAAAAAGGAACGTTTTTACACAGCTTTTGTTTTGGTGCCAAATCCAAGTCAGACTTGCAATTTTTAGGATGACAACTTTCCCTAATATTACCTCATTCTTACAAATGACCCACTGATTATCATTTATTTGTTTTTTTACTTCTTGTTTCCACGCCTAAAATGATTTAATTTAATTATTATTTCTTCTTCCATTATGAAGTGCATGACACTGACTGATGAAAAAACTATCCTGATGCCAAAATCAATATTTCCTCCAATTGTTGCTAAGGCCATTATCCAAAATATGAATGCTATACAACTTTCCTGTAATTTGCTTTTTTCCAAATCTTTTTTCATCTTTGCAAATGATCATGGAACGTAATCTCAAACAAACTGATGGAATATTTGACATATTATAAATGAGGCCCTTAGTACTTTTTCTCTCGTCTTTCTTAGCACTTTCCTGTCATCCATCACTCTCTACTGCTTCCTTTGTCTGGATTTGGGTGAAATAGTAATCACAAGTGTGTTTAAGTTAAAAAAAAACTTCACTCTATCATCTGTACCCCATCTCGCTCCTCGTTTATCCACCCCTCCATCGCTCCCCCCTCCCGCCTCCATCTCTCCCTCTGCTCCTCTGCCCCATCTCTCTCTCCCCTCTCCCAGGTTGTCTCACCGGTCTCAGTGATGTCGATGAGGCCCAGCAGATGCATCAGTTTGAGGAACATGAACACCAGGCAGACGATGCCAACCGTCTGGAGCCCCTCCGTCTCCCACCTCACACTCATCCTCCCTTCTTCTGTTATCTTTTTTCTCTCACAGTCCTTTTCCCACCTTCTCTCCAAGCCACCGCTTTTAAATCGCCATGACCTCTGTACTATTTATGCACTTTTCCTTGTCATTTTCAGTCTCCGGCTCTCTCTCTCTGTCCTTCTCCTCTGTGCTTTCCTGTCACCGAAACACCGTCAGTCACTCATTGCTCGCTCTCTGTCACAATTTCTCTCTGTTTCTCTTACTCTAATTAGCTCTCTCCCTCTGCCCTGCTTTAATTGACGGTCTTTTTTATGAGGTCTTTCTTGTCAGCCCTCATTCAGGACATGCTCCACCACGAAAAGCGAGGTTTTGATGGTACAGTTCCTTTATTATGGTCAACTGGATCAGATTACAGCTGTAAAAAAAGAAAAAAGGAAAAAAGGAAATCCACACAAACACACAAAAAACCCAACTTTAATCCATCAAAAATCCAATCTCATAAAGTGCCAGCTCACATACTGTCACATCACGCATGTAGGTTTTTTTGGCAGAAGCAGAGAGTTCATTCTGTTGCATTTTTCCCTGCTATAAAATGTTCTTCCTCCAGCTGGTGGCACATCCAATACGAGAAAAAAAAGCCCACAGAATATCCAGCATATATCCTTCACGATGTTCTCCAAAAATGGCTGATGTTCATCACTTTCCTCCTCTATCTCTTTCCTCCCCCCACCCATCTTTATTGTCTGCTAATTAACCTATGAACTCCTGAGAAGACAGAGAAATCCTGCATCA
>OMLB01014858.1:25847-37787 GCA_900302555.1 Myripristis jacobus
AAAAAAAAAAAAAAAAAAAAAAAAATTCAATGTCTCAGGGTAGAAAGTACCTCTAGGTGATTAAGTGTGATTGTGAATTTAATTTTGTTTTGTTGAAGGTGACACAGAGGGAATAATTTGCCTTTAAGGAATCAGAGAGGGTGGTGGCATAAGGTCAACAGGTGTCCTGAATCCCATTTTCCCAGTCAGCGCTGTGATCCACTTTCTAATTGTTCTCTTGTCCCTCTTGGGTTCTGTAACACAGATTCAGTGCTGCTCTCGCTCTGCGGAGTCCCGGGAACTTTCACCCAGCTCGACTGTAATATAGGGAAACAGTGAGCGAGGGATCCCACGGGCCTTGTCACACTTGTTCAAAACTCATTTCATTGTCTCAGTTAACATGTTGGAGGGATCACTGCTGCCCTCTCGTGGAGAGAAAGGAAACAACAGGAGGAAAGTGTCCATGCGGTAAAAGGAAGTTTTCACCCCAAATAACCTGAAATGGAGATTTACACTGGGGAGAGGCCACTTGATCCCAGGTGTGAAAAAAGAAAAGAAAAGAAAAAAAGAAAAGACAAGAACAAAAACAACAAGGCAAAAGCAAATCAAATCTCTGCGAGGGGGGATGGATTTAAACACAGTGGACTGTCTCACAGTACAAAAACATCCCTTAAAATCATACAAAATAAGAGATTCTTTTCAACTTTCGTAACTTTTTTTGCAGATTCAGAAACAGATGGATGGATGGACAGAGGTTCCTATTTTTGTTTGTTTATTTGCTTTGTTTTTTAATGCATGGCCAAATTGAATTTTCGCCTTCAGATCTGCCTGAAAAACAATCTATCCGTTAAATAATGTAAAAACTATTGATTTAACAAGAAATGAACAAACAAGTAACAAATGTACAAACTGTATTACTCAAATTGCCTCTATCTTTGTCTTCACTGGTGCTACACCACCCGACTGAAATGTCATGCACTGAAACTCAAATGTGGAGTAAATACCGGTATTATGAAGACTCAAAATAGGCCTCATACAGCTCTAATGACAAGGCTAACTCCAGCATGAAGAAATATTGATGTCATCCCAAAATAGGATGGACTGAGTTGGATTTAACCCGATATCGACATCAGAGTGGAGCGGGCCAGACTGAAACAACAATCAAAGGCCAGTTTTGCTTCAGATCAGAGCCGTTCGCCGGGCTTCGAGCGCACTGACGTACGTGCATTCACTTGTAAGCAACATCAATGCACCTTCTGCTGAGTGCTGAGGATATAAATAATGCAACAAACAAACGACCTAACCTTGTTTGTCTGTTAATTAATGAGGATGCCTGATGTACTGTCGACAGGAATGTATATTTATCTGGATACTGGGGTTGTGGGGGGGTTGATGTAACAATCACAATTACAAATATAGCCACGAGCAGCACTGAGCAGGGTCCAAGGACAAAAGGCAGTCTTTGATTCAATATGACCTCCAGAGGAAGTTGAAAACATACCACATGTGTAAACTGCCTCACTGTTGGCGACCTGGCCCCTGGGGATTTGAACCCTAGACCTTTGCACCCCCAGAGGAGCTGAGTGAGTCCCTGGGGAGACGTGGCTTTACACACACATTCTTACAACCTGAGGCAATGACATCACATGTGCCAAGCTGGGGGATTTTCATTGCTTTGAAATTAAAACATTTACAAAGGTTAAAATGTTGGAGATAAAATTGTGAAAAAAGCACACAACAATGCAGACTCACTGTTTGAAACGCTGGATATCTACCATCTACACAATGTCTGTGCCAGGGGTTTTTTCGTAGCATTTTAATGAACAGGTTTGGAGATACAGGTGCACATTTTTAAATATCGAGTGAAGGACTTCTGAATTGGTTATATAGTGAGCAAAACTTTTCTTACATTTTAGTGGATGTGCTGAAAATTTTTCAGCTCTCTAGAACCTATGGTGTAATTTTAGTGATTTTTTTAAACTTATTTTGGGATATCGAATCTTTTTTTGTTATTTTTTGGCATTTCTGCTTTATTTGACAGTCATATTGGAGAGAGATGGGAGAGGCGGGGGAGAGAGAGGTGATGACATACAGCAAAGGGCTTGAGGTCGGATTTGAACCCAGGACACTGCGATCGGGATTCAGCCTTAATATTTGGTTCACGCTCTTATCCGGTGAAATAAGCCTTGTCCACTTTTATCAGCAACAACCTAATTTTATGCATCAGCTGAGATCTTGTATATCAAATTTCGTACTATTCCAATAAGCATTTGTACTGCCCCCTACTGATGAAACGCGATGCCATCCAATTTTATGTGCACTAATGACAAAAATTGCCAAAAATTAATGCGGCGAACAGTCTCGAGTATAATTACAACGTATCACAGACAAACAGACACAGTGCTTTGGCTAAGAGCAGTAATCCTAAGTCAAAGCTTACCGACTGGGACAAATATTTACTAAACACCCCAAAACTACAGCCTCAAGAACTGCTGCAGAATTGGACCAACACCTCTGTGACAAAACCGTAAAGTGTGAGCTTCACAAAACTGATGTTCACGATGGGGCTGCCATTTAAAAACTGCTTGTATCCAAGGCAAAGGCACAAATATGCATAACCTCGTATAAGAAGAACAAAATATGTTTCCCAGGTTTATATTTAGAGAAAGCCTGAGGATGCTTTAACCCCTCAGCATCTGTGACCAGCTGTCACACATATTGAAAACAGAGCAGAGATGCAAAAGTAGATGAGAGAATGACACTGTGGTTGGTAAATTAGTCCCACTGGGAGATGATGAAGCAAGAATAAGGGAGAAAGAGAGATAATAAGAGATGGAGGGTGGAGGGATTTGGGGGCTACTGGGAGATGGCCAGTGTCCTTCAGGGTCCTGGAGGAGTTCTCCAGGCTCCATATTTAGGCGATCTCAGAGAAAGCCTGTTCAATACTTCATGTATAATTGATGCGAAGTAATGCTAAACCGGGGTGTAGGCCCTGCCTCTATGAATTACCACAGCGGAGGGGGGATGGGGGGCACTTTTGGAGGAACTGAAGGTTGGAGGGATTGAGAGGAGTGATAAATTATGAAAGAACATTACTGATGTTTTTGTTGAATTTATTACTTATGATGCCAAGCAATACGAGAAGCACTAATGCGCCGACTGGAGCCTTTCTGCTGTAATTGTCTTGGCACACTGACTGCAGGGCACTCTGACTGGCTGGCCTTTGGCCTAAAACTCTAATCAAAGGGTAGAGCGTCATTCAAAGAGCACTATCCAACATCTCTTTTACAGTCCCAAAGTAAACACTCGACTGTATCATCTAAAGGCCCATCAAGGTTTTACTGTATATCCCTGAGTCGGCTAAACTAACATCCTGTAAACTATCCACCTTTCTGACTCCATAAAAGCACCTGCTGCGGTGCTGATACCATATGATGAACTAAAGTAACATTTACTAATAGATTCATGAATGATCATTAAAAAACTGGCACTAGAGAATCGTCTGAAGTCATTATGCAAAGCTGTGAGCTCCAAATCTCAGAGAAACAGAGATTTTCTTTCCACGAGGCATTAATCATTTGAAAACGATAGCTACTTTCAAAAATGCTGCTGGTACAAAATAAATACTCCTAGTCCTCCTCCTCCTCCTCCTACTAATAATAATTACAATAATATTAACAACAATAATAATATATTGGGGTACTTAAATTGTAGATGGTATCTTATGATCTCAGTAGGAAAAATGATCATAATTTTACACTGACTAGATCTGTATTTAAAATAGTACATGAACTTAAGTTTTTTTTTTCCTTTTTTTTTTGAAAATGATGAATGCACTGCAGAAGTCAACTTCAGTGATTTTTGTAGTGACTACAACAGCGCTGAGCATATGACGAATTTCGCGATATAAACTATTAAGATTCAAATAGCAGATACCTGTTAGGCAGGAGAGGGGGTCCAGGTGGGCCCTTACCTTCAAATGAGGACATGGGCTCCAGGATGCCAAACTGCTTGAGCACCGCCATGAAAAGGATGATGACCACGCCAATGGCAAACAGCTCCATGCCCTGGATCCCCATGGCTGAGAGAAGGGGAGCCCACTCAGGGCCGAGGCCGTACACAGAGGCCTGGCCCTGGGGAGAGCCAAAAGGAAGCGTGGGCTGGCCCGAGCTAGGCAGGCCTCGGCTGATCAACAAGTGTCTTTTTTATCAGACGTGAGCCGAGCTGACAGGCCGCTAATCAGTCTGGGTGGAGGGAGACTGCATGGGTTTGTTTGCGGGCCCAGGCCACTGAGAGAGCATGAGAACGAGGCTAGCCAGCTGGATGATAGTCACTTTAATGTCAACAGTGATGATGAAATGGAAAATATGTGGAAGACGACATATATGGAAAACCTCCCTGTCTAGAAGCATGAGGGAAAATGGGGGTTGTGTCCAGGGCCATTTATTACAGTGCATTAAAGGAGACGTTTGGAGTCGCTTTCAAGACTTTCCTGCCGCACTCATTCTCTGGGCTTTTGACCGGTTATAAGCTGCAGATTACTCTTCACCTTCTGAATCCAAAAAGCTGTCATCAGTCTTCAAGTTATCATCTGCACTCGAGCAAATTATACTATATTACATTTTGATCCTAGATGAAAGTGTCCCTGGGAAAAAGCAAGAATTCTCGTGAAGCCTTGGTTTCCATGTAATTTTTCATGATAAGTGTGATGGCTCCAGCTTTTCCCGTTAGTGGGGAGAAAATGCCGACAGAATACAATCGACTTATTGAAATACAGAACATTAGGGGAAGGGAAATTAAATACCAAAGTCCTCTCATCTCCCATGTGATGAAACAGCAAAACAGTGTTATCAATTATGAACAAATTACTCCATTATATGTGACAACCACATGAGCAATTTGTGAAACCTCAGCTCTGGAGCAAAAACATCAGGACTCTGTCTGCAGTGTGCAACAGCAGCCAAATACAGTCTGACTTGCTAGTCTCATCCACTCAGTATCTACAGCTGCGAGATAATCTATAAAACAGACCAGCCTGCGAAAGAAACCTGTCAATCAATATAAAATAAGCAGAACTTGATATGCTGCACAAAACCCTGTGCCATGAATGAAGCGTATAGCCTGGAGTCTAACTAATCAGCACACGACAATCCATAGATCAGTCATTTACTTGTGGAAGTTTTGACTCCCTAACTGCTTCAGAGCCATTTCTAAACCAACCAATCAACTATTTTTATGTGTTGCTCCTCCTGACGTATTTTTCAGCCACTAGTTAGTCCTTTTTTGGTCCACCAAACCGCTTGCCGCGTGGATTTAATTAGACTTTTAGGCTGGGTGTTGCTTCTGATCCATCTGATCCACTCCGATGCAGCGTTTGCACAATCCAGGTCCAGATATGGAAGAGTATGGCCCTGCAGAGAAGGCAGTCAGGGCAGCGTCCTTGGAGGGAAATCCTGAGAAACTGAGAGGAGCTCTGGGGAATGAAGCCTCTCCCAGTGACTACCTCCTCTGCACATACTTTTCCATTACTCCCCTCTCTGCACTCGTGCTCTCCGTGAATTTATCTGTTGCCGCTTCTCCTTTGAACTTTTCTCCCCCTTCTCTCGCTTCGTCATCACTCACTCCAGCTGAGCACGAAGTGACAATCCCGTGGTCAATCCGGGTACTTGTGCCCTGTCAGTCCAGCTCCTAACCCTCTGGTTCGCCCATCCTAGCCTTCTCCTGGTCTCTGCCTGGTCCACTGCACCCCTCCTCTTCTCCCTCCGTCCATCTGATTCGCTTTTGTGCCCAGAGCCTACCGCCTCCTCCCTCCATCTCCACTGTCATTCCATCACTTTGGCCAACCGCAGACTTTCTCTCCCTCTGCTCCGCTCTCTTTCGCTTTTCCTTCTTCTCTGTATTGTCTCTCATATCTCCACCACATCCCTCTCTTCTTCTCCTCTTCTTTCCCTTCTTCTCTCCAGCCATTAGAGCTTGCGGATGAAGGGTGAAGTCACATTACCCGACTTTCGGCAGAGAGTGGGGGAAGATAAGGGGATCAAAACACATGCACACGCACACATGCACTCCCACACTCACACAGAGATCAAATAGCAGGGACACCCCACCTCCCTAGTCCTCCTTTACCTCCCACACTCCCCACTCTTCTCCTCTCACATTCCCTCTCATTTTCATCTATTTCTCTTTTTCTTGGTGAACTGAAGAGAGTTCAAAGTGAAGCAGCGCCCTCAATATTATTCATAACCTTTTTATTTAATCATAATCTCTCAAAATGTTAATGATTCCTGCACTATGATGTATGAATATATGTGAGCATGAGTGTGTACATACACTTTATGCGTGTAAGTGTATGAGTTTGAGTGTGTACACGTGTGTGTGTAGATTTACCAAGTGAAGAAAAGATAAGTGATGACTCTGCACTTGCTAATGCATCGAGATAAAATAGACCAGAGTGGAGACAGGTGTGTATATGCTGTATGCGCATATGTGCGTGTTTGTGTGTGTGTGTGTGTGCGTGCGTGTGTGCGTGCATGTGTTTGTGTGTGTGCATTGACTTGGTTGGAGATAGGAGACAGAGATGGGAGGCCAGAGCGAGAAAGATCAATAGCTCTGTGGTGTGGTGGTGATTTCCTCCCCTCTCCACTGCCTATTATTATGTTACCAGAAAAAAAAAATCCAGATCAACTGTCAATCAACAAAAAAGAATCACAAATCTATTTTGGTTTTATACAGAATTTAAGTCTTTATTCGGTTACTATTGCTAAGCAAGTGCAGGTCTGCAGTGTCTGTTCCTCCAGTAATGTAGAGGGTTTACCTTGAAGGTCAAATTAACATTTCAGTCACCTGTTTGTGGAGGAGAATGGATCAGATGGCAAGCATTCACACTCAAAGTGCACGGGCGTGTGCATGCATGTGCGCTTGTTTGTGCATGTGTGTGTGTTTGTGTATTTTGGATCTGAGATTATTTAGTAATGTGTGTTTAGCATGTATTTCATGTATGGATGTGTGTGCTTACTGTATGTGTATGCACACTGGAGGTGGAGGTGTACTGTATTTGTGTGTGTGTGTGTGTGTTTATGTGTGTGTGCTGATTCCTCCGGGCAGGCCATTAAGAGACTAACAGGTTTTTAAAAGGGGAGCATGGGGCTGCCTGCTGACACAACAGTCTGGTAAATAGGGAGACAGGACTGAGCCCGTTTCCTCTCTGTCAGACGCATCAGTGAAAGAGCAACGATCTCCTCACTTCAGCCTTCACTGCACTCAGAGAGGCACGCACTGTCAAGTGTGACTCTTGAATTTTGAATTTTACGAAACTGCAGCTATAATACTAAGAAAGTAATAATCCGAGACATTTTCACAAACTCAAATGTATCTACTACTCTTTTGTTTTTGGAAAAATCCTTTGGCACACAGGAGGTCATGTGCTTTACATTGTCAACAGTAGTAACAGGGGTTTGTCTGGAGTAAATATAAGAAGATATGTTACCACGAGCTGTGATAGCTTAAAGGGACAGTTCACCCAAAATGAAAAAAAAAGCTCATCCCTTTTATCTCTAGAATAGGCTAGCCTTCCATTCCTAATTGCATTACTTGTATATCGGGCCACTGCAATTCACCAAATGTGCAGTTTAGTTGACAATAAAGGAGTCTATAAAATAGTCTATCTACTGATCTATTTCTGTGTGATTTGGCACGGTTTCCTGCCTGCGGTCCTAAATCCTAAAGATCCTAAATACAGTGGCGCTGGATCGGTATTGCTCTGCGGGGATCCAAACATCAAAAATGTACAAGTGAAAAACTTTACAGTGACAGCCGTAGAAAAAAAAAAATCATCACATCAATGATAGCATACTGTAGCACCAAAGATGTCACCAAAATAATAAAACTTTCGGGTGCCGTTTGGATTAGAAAAAATGTGTGTGACAGAGTAAATGAAGGAGTGACTGAGTGAGTGAGTGATTATGTGAGCAGAGAGGAAGTCAAAGCAAAGGCAAAACAAGAAGAGTGCCTACCTGAGCGGTGGTACCTGGCCGCACTGTGGCCGCAGTGCGAGAGGCAGCTGGGACGAGAGAGGCGTCTCCTGGCCTCCACAGAGAGAGCAGCCATCACAGCTCCCATAATGCACCACAGTTACCACTACACGGCAATAGCAACCGCTATTAACGCTGGAGATACCAGACTGTCACCAGAGACTCCAACAAGACAAGATCCAAACTTTACCAGATCATACTTTAAAGGTCACTCACAGAGACGCACAGTGACAGAGTGCTGAAGAAGGACGAGCCGCTCAATCTGTTAAGTGGCACTTGAGATCAGAGCTCAGCCTGAAACAAGCACCAAGCTCTGTCTCACACATGCCCATACAGGTAGCTGAGTGGCACTGTGGAAAAGGCGACAGGTGAGGGAGCTTTGTGCCCTGTGCGTGCGTGCATGTGTGTGTATATGTGTGTGTATGTGTGTGTGTGTGTGTGTGTGCGTGCACGCGTGAGGCCACATTTGAAAATCTGTTTGAGTTGGTGACACTGAGTCAGGGAGACACAAAGACAGAGAGAGAACAGGGGGATCAAACAGCACTGCAATGAGCTGCTGACCTTTCACATCACACACACCGCCGACATCACACACCTCCGCACTTTTCTTTTTCTGTCTGTGTCCCACTGTCTTCCTTTCTTACAATCCTGCTCCCCACTGACTCCAATAATATTTCCTCACTCTCTCTAACAGGCTGTCTCTCACACAAATTCCTACACTCGTGTGAAGGGAAACAAGAGTAACAGTCTGTCACCTCATTATGGAGAACCAGCCGGCAGCGAAAGCATCAAAATCAGCCGGCGTCAGAAATTAACAAGGTCTCAGGGCCACAGTGCCCTTGAAATGATAAAAAAAAATGTCTGTGAAACTAAAAATAAGAGGTCAAAAGCCTCAGATAATTAAGAGTACTCTTTTTTCTGCATTTCACCCTACTCATGTTTTCACTGCAGTATCAAATATTCACTCATGCATGCAGCTGCTGTTCTCCACTGGCCGCTGTAGGTGTCCCATGGGCGTCTGTGACTGGAGGCGCTTTAGTGTATTCTGGGGGAGAAAGCCGGAGCCTTTATTGATAAGAAAACAACATAGTACACAGCCTGAAACAACACGGAAACGTTGGCCCCATGCAAACAGCGGAGGAAAAGAGACAAACTGTGTGAACGAGGAACGGAGCGCTTTGTAAAGCGACCGAGTGTTTATCTGCCAGCGTGCAATGCAAATGTGTTATTTTGTAATTCAATAACCCCCCTCCACCAAAGATCAAAAATGCGCGTAAAAATCGGATCAAGCGAAAGATAATTTCTTGCTGGCAGCACTGATGAAATACCAGTGGCAATATCAAAGAAACAGAAAGATACATCCCATAGCTTAGGGATATAAAGCATAATGAAGACAGGTGGGAGACACCGAGCTGGAATGGTTCTGATCCTCACACACATTTCTGTCCTGTCAGCAGTGGTTCCTGCATTATGACATTAACCACCACAGGACACAGAGCGGTTTGATGGGCAAACACAATAAACCACATGTCACGCTCTTCTGCCATGTACACCTACATATCAGAGAAAGCAGAGGAACAGGATGTCATTTTGCTGCTACAACTGAAAAGAGCTCATGTGTTTAAAGGCAGACTGTGTGGTTTCAAACGAGAGGGCACGCCGCTTTGTTTACTAATGTTAAGGATGAGGCTCAGGAGGGATGAAGCCCCTCAGGTTGATGCCAAGACTAATAACCCAGAGAATTAATGTACCACTTTAAAATACCTGTCTTCCATCTAATGTTTTGCTGTCAAATCTACAAAAAACATAAACAAGAGAGCAAAATGCCTTTATATTTTGGGTTATGATGGGGTGAAAGCGTTGTCCTGAACTCCTGACGCATTTCCCAGTTATATTCTGCTGAGAACTGAGTGGCATTCGTCATTCTTTACCACATCATAACAAGGTGGGGAGCCTTCCCCTTTGAAACTGCATAGTCCTCCCTTAACTTACTCGAACGCCAAAATCAAAAATCTTGCAGCAGTAGGTCACTATTTATAAGCAAGGTTAAGTGATCATTTTGGGTTTTTGTTACCCCAGACTGCCAGCATTAGTCCAATCCCAGCTGTTTGCACTTGTGCTGGCACACTTCTGCAACTTGTCACACCCAGTGGGAGACAGAGGATCCCACGAAAGACTAGCGCACATCCTGCCTCTGACTGCCACCAGGAGGAAGTTGACGTGAGCAGCTTTGCCCGCCAGCAGCTCATACTTATGGTAAATTGAATCTGATGATGTGATGCTGATGGGAGAGCATCTTTAATCTCTGCATGGAACTGAACACTTTTAGGGGATTAGGGACCTGTCTAATGGAGAAATGGGGTTGCACCTCCTCGGCAGGTTCAGGAAACTGTAAAATCTACGCCAAGGTGCATGGAGTTTATGGAGTTTGGTCTGATTGTTTGCCGCCGGTCAAAAGCCACATTAAGATCTCAGTGTTTATGTTGTTGTGCTCCTTACTTGCACTTTGCAAACACACTCAAACACAGATGCTCTAGTGCCCTCTAGAGTGACATATTACACCTTCTCCCGCAGTAGCCATGTGGTATCTCCTCGATCCAGCAGAGGACACTCGGCTCCATGTAATGCACAGCAGGGGAGTATAACGGCTCACATTCATTCACTGACACGCAGAGGATAGAAGTAGAAATGAAACACGAGAGAATGGATCAAATGTTTCTGACTATCCTGAGATCGCATATTGGCTTACTCAGCTGCAAACCAATAGGTGGACCTTGTGCAGTTTGTCACATCATCAGTTTTGCTGTTTTACAAGGATATGATTGATTGGAAACAGCCAATACATAGATAAAGCAAGCCACAAAGAAATCTAATATGAAATGTGCGCCGTGGCTGCAGCATAGAGGTCATTGTTTCTCAGATAGGAAGCTTGTTATTTTCCAACATTATTAAGGGTGAAAATACACGGTATCTTTTTTCCCACAAACCGAAAACAGATGCCAACTTTGCACATAATAGAGGAAACTTTTACAGTGAGCCTCCAGGACTGTGAATACAGCGATACTTTGGCCAGAGGGAGAGCTGATTATACCATCCATGTCGGTGGCGCCTTTTTAACACTTGCATCTTTCTTTAACAGCCTCCCCCAGGGACTGCTGATGAAAACTTTTCCCCGAGTTGTGCTACATTATAGCGGAGCGTTGACGTGCGCCGTGCTCCCCAACCTCCACTTTCCCCAAAAAGTAACATAAGCAGAAAAAGAAAGAGACACATTCAAATTCGTTGCATAGTGTCTCCAAAAAAAAAAAAACTTTTCCAAAAGAAGAACTGCAGAATTATTCTGCAGAGCATCAGACGAAAGATGGTAGCTCTTTCATGTCTCTCCCACTCCTCCCTCCATCTATGCCTCCCTGACTTCCCCCCTTCCACTGCTTAATCTATTCCAATTAAGACCGAACCCTGTCTCACTTGTACATGAAGATAATCCTCTATTCATAAAGCCACCTCAGCCAGGCAGGTTCAAAGCCCGGCTTAGCTGCGCAATTAAAGCAGGAACTTCTTAATCAAAGCTTGTGTTCTTGCCTCTCCCTCCGCCCTGGTTGTTGCTTTATTCCTCTCCAATTTCTTTATCCAGTCTCTCTCTTTCTCACACCCAGGACTCACCATCATAAACCATTAGATCAACAGTGACATCTCTGATCTTTTTCATGGTTTGTTGCTCATTTAAATCACCACACTCTCCAATTCCTCTGAAAGCAAATATTTCCTCTTTCTGTCTCTCGCTGTCTCTCCCTCCCTTTTCATTGCCTTTGCAGGGTTTTTTTTTTTCTCTCTGAAGGCAGAATTAGGTTTGGGTAATGGATCAGTGGAGACCTGAACCCCCACCTGCAACACCTCTCCATTATGGGGATTCAGATTGGGAGCTGTCAGA
>OMLB01014859.1:0-10468 GCA_900302555.1 Myripristis jacobus
ATCATTACTATTCTTACAATTGACTTTTCCTAATTCTACATACAGAATGAACTTTGGTTCTGCTTTGGTAAAACTGATATTGTTTGGCTGGTTTTGGTACTCGATAGATATTTTTATAAATTACTTTGATTCAATGCAAAATTTTGATCAGATTACACAAACAATCTGCATGAAAGTCCAAGCGACTGTCACATGGGGAGTGACTGTGCTAAAGCCGTGTTGTTTGTGCTGTGGTGTCAGATGACAAGGCTCCTGCTGCTGAGGTGGTGAACCAGGTGACCCAGCTGCTGTCGTCAGCTGAAGATGGTGTAGGACTGCAGCTGCACAGCCTGCTGGGAGATGAAGACATTGACAGGTTCACGTCCACACTACTGTACTACCTCATGTGTGAACTACCAACTACAGATAAACATGCAGATGAAGCAGGACACAAGTCAGGATGATGCATCTCTTTGTTCTTTCATGGTTGATACTTGAAGGCTGTAGCCAGGGTGGCAAATCAGTACCCACCTCATGTGGCTTAATATTATTGGTGAGTGAGTAAACGAAAGAGCCTGTGGTGTGAGAAGGCCACCGAAGCAAACAAAGTAGACACACCAAAGAAACTATTTGATGAGAGGAAAAGAACAAAAATGTGACAGTGGTATAGAATTCAAGGGTCTCACAACTCCGTGGGTCTGTGAACACTTTATAGCGACAAAACCACAGAACAGATAATTGACTGTTTCAAGCAACCATTCCCCAGAGACTATTTTCCAGTGGAGGGACCGTGTCACTCCGCCCAATTTCAAGTCATCAAAACACAACAGTGCTGCTGCTTTTAGGAAAACTAATGTGGAGGATTTTTATTAAGGTGATGGAATACTGGGGTGAAGAAAGTTTGAAGTCTCTGAAAGTTCATGTTCATATTGTAGTGGAATAAATGGAAACCAATGGCTGGATAAAAGGGAGGAAAAATTATATGGGAGTTCTGCCATACAACTGCTTGCTCTGGGAGAAGATTAGCAGAAATGTGAAGTTTATACATTTTGTAGATTTTATGCTCAACATGCAAAATCACTGTTATGGTCCCTTTTAAAATGTGGTACATGGTCAATCTAAACCAAACGAAACCAGCTGTACTGAGCTTGTTTTCTCTGGTTTTCTTTTCCAGTGTCATTGTCAAGGTGAAGCAGCATGATGAATTCTTCCCTGCTTTCCATTCACTGGTTCTGGAACTGTTACAGACTCTGGGTAAACAAGCCATGAGCCAATAAATGTTTCTAGGGTTACCACTGGACAGCATGATCCATCTGTTGTGGTTCTGTCGAGGCCCTTCAGTCATGTGTGATTTTCTTGTTGTCCTCTTTCTCTCAGGAGTCAGTCGTCTGGATGACATCATTCCAGCTCTGAGCTCACTCAAACGCAGAGCACAGTGATGACGACAGTTCCACGTTTAATTGTGTGCTGTGTTTTTCCTTTTTAATTCAACGATTGTAGAGTGTTATTTTATGAATAAGCTACAAATGTCCAAATAAAACCACAAAAGAGAATAAAGAACAAAGAGGAAAGGTTAATATGGCAAAGTCATGCTTTTTATTATGAAGAACCGTATCAGACACTATTAACCACCTACTTAGTTAAATATATATGTATAAAGTTATAAAATACTGCATAAAATGAGTTACTTGAGCATAGGCACATAAAATAGACTTGTTCCACATCAAAGGCACTTGACATTACGCAGGGGACAAGTAGGATTATCTCACTCAAAGTGCATGTAATAGCTGGAATATAATAGGGTAGTGCTAGGAGAACATAATATAAGAGGATATGTGAAAAAAAAAAATCTGAAACAGGAGACATTGATATGAACTCAAACATGAACAGAAATGCAATCTCTATTAAAGCTGGAAATATTATGCATGCATAAATCCATGAGAGAAACAGAACATAATCTACATTGATAATGCTGCCCAACATTAACACTAACTCAAATCATCTGAGCCAAACTGTTCCTACACAGTCTAACAGCTTGCTGACCTACATGAGCACAGTACAGAAGCTCCAGCCTCAACCAGTGGCAGCTGAGGAGGGATGTATACAAATGTGTCTTCAGACATTCAACAAAATCTCTCCCTGTGGGAATGCTGATTTCCAATCCCTTTTCAAATCAGATTTACAGACAACCAAAAGAGCAGGAGCCATCCACATATCAGCAGCCAGACTTTGAAAAAGATTTCAATTGGAGCTCAGATCCTCAACCTTTGGTAACAGATTTATTTATTTTTTACAATATTGCCAACTTCTCTAGTGGTTTAAAATAAATGATGCAGTTGGATAGCTACAGCTCCTCTGTTGAAACCATACAAGTCATACTGTTACTCTATGAAGTGAGTCCTGGACTTGATGGACTAGAAACAGTTTTAATCGAGTGCTGTCTTTCCCCGAGATGTTTTTCAGGCCAAGAAAGCCCTGAGCTGACACACAATAGCATATTGGTTCACCTGGTTTCAGCTGGAGGGCAAGGAAGGCACCTCTTCCTCACAAATTAACTTACTACACATCCTCTTCATTATCAGAGGATGTTTAGTAAGTTGCACATTTAATGCATAAAATCAGGTTGTAACAACTACTGACTAGCTGATGTGCGTTTGCAAAGCTAAGACTTGTAAAACCTGGGAAAGTGTAATTATTGGAATTATCTTGGCAGATAGTTGTTCATGACAGCCATTACCAAAAGACCTTCATATACAAAATTATTTAAAAGTTGGTATGGCCGTGATGCCATTGCTGATTTGATGAGAGGAGAAGCAACCCCAGGTGACTGTCATTATGAAGAACACCTGTGAGAGCTCTGCACATCTTCATCTTTACAAATGACAGGATTCCTTTCCACTGGTAATGACACTGACGGCTACCAGCCCAAAATGTTTTGTCTCTGTGCAAAACGAGAGACATGAATCAAACAGAAAGCCGCATGAAGACGTCAGTGCGACTCCATTTCAAATATTAAGATATGTTCTTTACAGTTTGAACATGGCACTACTACATGACATTTGACCTCCCCTGCCAGACAAAGCCACTAATTGTTTGACATATGCACACCAATCTACACGCTGTTGATAATATTGAAGGATTTTTGAGGGCTAGACCTCACCCACATTTTTCTGACTGGCCTGTGGCTCCTGTTTCTCCTCTGCTGCTCTTTCCTTGCCTTGAGCAGAGCTGGCAAGCAGGTTCTGGAAGTAAAATTCCCATTCATATCTGACATAGTGAATGTGATAACTGGCCAGAAAATAACACTTCACCATCAACTATGACATATGTGCTCCTCTAGAAGCCATCATTTAATCAGATTTTAACTTCATTTTAAAGAGATTGACTTTATTCCTGAGGCTAACGCAAAAGTGTGACATTATCCATAATTCTTTCAAGTCCCCCTCCAGCCCATAAAAATAACCTGTTCATCACTATTACATATCTAAGTTTTTTCCCACCAAAAAACATCCTCTATTGCCTTAAAACAGCTTAAATATAACTCTAAACCTTGGCCTCATTAAAATGTGCAGATTCATGAATAAGTAAAAAGTCCTCACCCACCCCCCACCTATCTGCTAGCACACCAGCTCAACAATGGTGAATTCAAGTCAGATATTTATAATATGATATGTTCAGAATCAATTTAAGCAATGGCATGATCCGTCTCACAGGGGACTGGTGCCATTCAAACCATATTATTCTTGAAATACTGTTTTGTTTGTTTGTTTGTTTTTTAAAGTCTGTGGGAGAAAGGAATGTCATTCTGAGGACATGGATCAATCCCCACTCTCTGCTGTCTATTGTGACAGCCGCCTGCATCCCCTGAGATATTTCCTTGCCTTTGTTTCAAACCATCTGTTAGTTGTGTGTTCCAGATGCTTTGTGCTTCAGTCAGTTGAAGTGTAAGCTGTGCTTTGTCTTAGTCCTAAGACAGGCAAAAGGACTAGGCAAGTTGGCTACCCTCTACACTTGTGCAAATGTAGGTTTTCTGCTCAAACGGCCAGGTGAGAGGTGAGCAGCAGCCTCTCTGTGTTTTGGTCAGGATGTTTTGGTTAGCCAGGGTACAGGGCGTTCTGCGCTAGATTGTCTCTGGTTTAGAAACATGTTTAGGAAGTTTGTGTTTGCTTTGAAGTTCTTTGGTCCTTTCTGTGAACACGCTTTTCATGTACACTTGTGTCTTTGTAAATGAACACTTTGCCAGGTTTGTAGTTGTCAGATAACGGTTGACCACCTCTGGACTGTTTACTGTGTTACCTCCCTCTCTTCCCCTAGTGGCCATCTTGGGGCGGAACACGCATCCTTCAATCACATGAATCCAGCACTATGGGAAAAAACAAAATCTATATTATTACAGAAAAATGCATGAATCGACTATAGCTACATATAAACAAAATACAAAAATACAGAGAAAATTTATGTAGAAAACAGCTGAGGTATATCAAAGCTTTTGCGCTGGTTTGCAGTCAAAACTTGAGCCTGTTATTTTTGCAGTCAATCAAGCAAATCCTGACGACCTCAACCCAACAGCAGTGGCTGTTTTGAGCAGGATCTCACTGACTGGCTTTAAGACACAATGGTGGTCTTGATGTGTAAGTATGAATGTCAGCTTAAGCTAGCAAGTGAATATGTGAAGTGTTGGCCTGCTGGAGTCAACCTCCCAGACACAACAATTACTAGAGAGCTCTTTGTGTCTTACTTCTTGCGGTCTTTGTCCTTTTTGAGGTTGCTGCTGTTGGTGTTGAAGGTCTGGCCTTGAAGCAGCTCTGCAGCGGCCTTCTTTTTGCTGAAGATGTTGATCTCATCCTCCTGCATCCTCCTCTTCTCATCCAGCTTGGCCTTCTCATCTTGGTGCATTCGCTTCAGCTGCTCAAACCTGTTCTGCAGCTGCATGTGAAAAATAACAGGACAATTGGTGTGTGTGTGTGTGTGTGTGTGTATTTGACAGAAGTTTTGAATGGAGCAGATAGGTCTTTCCCATTCTAATCAACACACCAGGATGGATGGAGCAGCATCCATTTTTATGTGTACTGTTGCCATGGTAGAGAGGCCAGTCAACATCAAGTTGCCTTTTCTTCTAGGCTCCACTGTGACAGTTTGTAACATGTCAGAGGTTGTAAATTACAGATCTGTCTGATGATGCTGATGCCAGCTAGGTTTTTGCTTCAGTCATGCTAACCTCATAACACTTCAGGAAACAGACTCAAATATTCTTCTAATAATTTCTGCTTTCAGGCTACAGCCACAGTATCTTCACAGCTCTCAAGCTACTTTGACTCATTTTACAGCCCAAATGGCTTGTTAAGAACTGTAATCACCATTTTACTGAAATGACCACGGCAAACGGTGCAAGGTCCATTCTACTTCATTCAAGTTCTGTGGTTTTTGATATTTGTAAAGATTTAACATAACCTGGCATGCAGATCAATCTGAAAGTCCCATTTTCCTAGTACTCATTTTCTTGACTGGACTTGGCAAAAATTGCTGTTCAATAAAGTGGCACATACACGATCCCTTTGGGGCAAATTGTGTCGATGCAAAAGCAAAACAATATTTGGATGCAGCAAAGCAAGACAGAATATCAGTAATATAGGAAACAAGGGAGGTATTAAAACAAAATACAACTCCCAGTAAGGTTAAAAAAAATAATCATTCTAATATTGCATGAGTGTGCAAAGTAACACCTGTCCTTGCTCTACTGAAGTCCCCTTGGCCAGTCTTGTACATGTTCCATCTTTTCCAACATGCTGAGTGTCACAGGTTGAGCCCCAAGGCTTTTATATTTGTTCAGTTGTTAGCTGAGCAGTGTGTGCATCATCTGTACACTGAACCAATGTGGGCCAGTGTAGCAGATAGCACATAGGAACAGACTAGCAGATTATGCAAATAGCCCTACTAGATGTGTTAGTAAGGTACAGTCTTGAAGCTTTTTCACATTTGTATGGCTTGTTACTGATGACCCCAGAGGGTGAATTCTTTATGGGAGACAGCATGTCCTGTTTGATTTTATGTGTCAACTGTACTTTTTTTTTTTTTTTACCTCTCTCTCTTTCTCCTTCAGCTCCATCTCTTTTTCCTTCACCCGCTGGACAAAAGACTGTCTCATTTCTTCCTCCTTCCTCTGAAGTTCAACCTGGAACTCCTGACGCTTGGATTCATAGGTTTCCTGTAGACTGATTAAAAACGGGCACAATATTGAATTGAATTGGTGTTGCTGTAGAGTCATCCATTCACAAGGACACAGATATGGACTATGGATTTCATGATCTCAGTACTCAACTGTGATTGATAATACTGACAATCATAATCAAATGAAAGGAGACGACAGACTGAGATGGACAAAAGAATAGATAGAATGATGCTTATCAGTCAACATCATCACCACTGTTACCACTAACCTACTGCAAGAGACATGACCAACCCTGGTGAATATAAATCCATTTTAAAAGGACCTTGAACATAAAAAACAGTGGTCTGTGTCTTTGCTTTTCACTTCTGGATGTCATTTAAAAATTGTATATTCAAATCTGTATTGTGTATTTTGTACAAATCAGTCTCTGTATATTATCCATCGTTGTTCTGTATATTGTCCCACAGGCACTGTTCTACCGTTCAGAAAACACAGATTCACAGCTATTTACAAGTCTCCAACTTGCTGTTACAAGACATGTTTATGTCAGTACCTGACTGGTTTACTCTCAGGGTCTGTATCTCGGAAGCCCATCTCCTCCAGCTTGCAGCGTCGGTACAGTTCATAATGTCGGCTATGAGTCTGCTCACGCAGATCTTCCATGTTGACGCAGATTAGCATCTCCCTCAGCTTCACAAAATCACAGTGGTTCTCATTCTCCACTAAGAAGAAAAAAGGAAAGCAAATAAGCCATTCTGTCACAAAGACTATTGTGGGAAGTGGAGGTGCATACAGGACCTCTACCAAGAGTTTTTGACCTGGAAAACAGCTAGAAAGGTATATCCAAAACTGCACACTATGGAAACTGTATTAGTAATTATTTGTATTTTTTCCAACAAAGACTAGTCAGGTTATCCCTCTACTCAAGTAACCTTCATAACTATGGACCACTATCATTGCTCTACTTTCCATCCAAACCCTCAAGCGAGCAGCTTCCAATCAAATCTCTTTGTATCTCTGTTAGAATGACCTTCAGTCGAGTGTCAAGGCCTCTCTGTCTACAGGGACTGTCAAAGAGGCTCTGCACACTGCCAGGGCAGCATCCTTCTTCTCCTCAGTAATTCTACTTGGCATGACTGCTGCTTTTTACACAGCTGAACACCAAATCCTCCTGTCCATCCTCTCTGATCCTGGCATCACAGGATCTGCACACTCCTGGAGCCTGATCACAGAGACCTACTATCCTGTAAATCCTAAATGTTTAGTTACCATGGTAATCAGGGTTGGGACCTAATTTAGGAAAATATTCCTTAAAGATTAACAGTTCCTAAATCAATGTTCCAGTCCTAATTAAAGATAGGAAAAGTGTATTACACAACTATCTTGACTTTCCAAAACCTAAAAAAAAAACCCAAAAAACTATCCTAAAGTAAGGATCACTTTTAGGCCATCCTTCACAGATATGACCAACACTTCTGATTCGTCTGTCTTCAAGTGAAATTAGCAGTCTGCTGTTAACTTAGGATTTAAGATATGAAGTTTCTGTAATGTAACCCCTGCTTTGCAATGTAATGCATCTATATGCCTAGACACTTTTTATACATATGGATGACCCTCTGCATGATAATTGTGTATTTTGTCATATTTCACAGTCATGCTTTGCAGATTTCCACTTATTACAGTCTTGGCATGTTGAAACTGTTGTGTTAATATCATCCGTCCTGCTATACTCTATATATTCTTTTTGTTGTATCCTGTAATTATGTCACTGCTATAGAATGCCAGTTTCTGACAGGGACCATTTGATGTTCATCTAACAGTTTAAGGTCAACTAAATTCCCACATTAATTTTGAGACATCAGCTTAAGTACCATGAAAAAATGAGACCATCCCTCCAGCACAAATGGAACCAATAGCAACATCCTCTGTGACAAGAAGCAACTGAGAATGTGGTCATCATTCAACAGTAAGTCAGGGTGTCAATTATTATGACAATTACATATTGATGTTTAAAATTAGACATATAATATCTTTAATAGAGAAGCTTTACCTTGCACCACACCCCAAGGATACTGGCGTGCTTTGACCATCTTATTCCCAATCTTCACCTCCTCTGTGCTCCCAACAACAGCAAAGGGCAGGATACCCTGAAAGACGTTCAAGAGAAAGCTCAAGGTTTTGCTTCCATCCAGTTTAGCAAGAGACACAACGTCTGTCAGTCCATTCAAAAATCACACTGTTTCTGACTTCTTGGAGACAAATGTGTGCACTGCCCTCTGTGGGGGTGGAAGGGCGCAGTATGGCTTGAATGGTGTATGGCTTGGCTAATTTACACAGTACGAGTTTTAAGAATGAGTTTAAACTTTTGTTGTGTATTCTGAGCACAAATTGAAGCAGAAAGCAAAACAGTCAAAGCCTGACTCCCAATTCACTCAATTTAACTCATCAGATTATTTGTCTCTAACTGGTGCCGCATTTGCTGCGTCCAGGCCAGTGTAATAATAGTGTAATATCACTTGAAGTGATATTGTTGTCCAAAGCAAGAAAACAAAACAGAAAACATTGTTCAGGCTGATAACCAGCTACAATGATTGTGTGATTTTTTATTTTTTGGCATTTACACACATTTCATAAAATATCAATCAAATGTTATTAAGGTAGCACTGGTTCATTACTTTTGTGTGATTAATTATCATTCTTTGAATTTACATTAAGTCAGTCAACATTTTATTTGGCTATTAATATTCATTTTATGTAATCCTTAGTTGTGACAGCTTGTAAAGTTGGTTTCGATAAGTACGCCACAAACTAATCATCATGCTCATCATACACTGCGGAGGGGCCTCAGCAACACACCTGCCAAGTTTGTTGATTGCAAATTTTCAATATGAAAGCACTTTCATTTAATATACAAGAAACATTCAGGTTTAATGGCATACGTAGTTTTTAAGTTTAGACTGATGTTCAACTAACATTTAAATTTGACCAATGACTTTTTGGACTGTGCAGAGGGCTGAGCTGTACAGAGGGCAAGCTTTTCCAAGGCACTCACAAGCCAGAACTCCGTTTCCCAGATGCCATGCATCTGTTTTGTTTTGTTTTTTCTCTCCTCTCTCTCATCTCCCTCTCTCTTTTTTCAGCTTAGTGACTGCTAGGTGCCTGTGTCTACTGGCTGGAGGGCATTGTTGCACTGCTTTCACTACTCTACCCTCATTAGAGGACTTAAGAGACTGTGGCTTACTGGTAGTTTCAGTGCCTCTGACTGGCCAGATAGGCTTGCCTGTTGCTGGCTAGCAGCTGGCTGGGGATCTCCATCGCTGGCTGGCCAGACTTGTGACTGGGGACTCTGACTGCTGGCTCATTTGGCTGCCTGGGCCCAGTGTTGCCACTCACTGCCCTCAATTCAACTGGGCAAGGAATCCCATAACAGCCATAAAGTGCCTTGACAGTGGCCCCAGTCCCACCTCTGCTTCCCTCTCTCTTTCTCTCTTGCATCAGTGATATCTGACACCATGCAGTATTTCTCCTTCCTATGTCCTGCTGACTGAGGAGAGGGGAATCATAAAGCTTGTGAAAACCTGCAGCTGTAATGATTTATCTGTTTTCACGAGGCATTGTTGAAACCTTCACTAACCTAGTTAGCTACTTTGTGGTGAAACTGTGAGGATGAGTGAAAACAATAAACCTTATCCAGTTTAGCCCAAATTTAATGCTTCACATATGCTGAATTTGTACAGTACAGGCCAAAAGTTTGGACACACCTTCTCATTCAATGCGTTTTCTTTATTTTCATGACTATTTACATTGTACATTCTCACTGAAGGCATCAAAACTATGAATGAACACATGTGGAGTTATGTACTTAAAAAAAGGTGAAATAACTGAAAACATGTTTTATATTGTAGTTTCTTCAAAATAGCCGCCCTTTGCTCTGATTACTGCTTTGCACACTCTTGGCATTCTCTCCATGAGCTTCAAGAGGTAGTCACCTGAAATGGTTTTCACTTCACAGGTGTGCCTTATTAGGGTTAATTAGTGGAATTTCTTGCTTTATCAATGGGGTTGGGACCATCAGTTGTGTTGTGCAGAAGTCAGGTTACTACACAGCCGCCAGCCCTACTGGACAACTGTTAAAATTCATATTATGGCAAGAACCAATCAGCTAACTAAAGAAAAACCAGTGGCCATCATTACTTTAAGAAATGAAGGTCAGTCAGTCCGGAAAATTGCGAAAACTTTAAATGTGTCCCCAAGTGGAGTCGCAAAAACCATCAAGCGCTACAACGAAACTGGCACACATGAGGACCGACCCAGGAAAGG
>OMLB01014860.1:0-18936 GCA_900302555.1 Myripristis jacobus
AGGCAACAAGCAGAAGAGATTTGTTTGGGCCAAGAAACACAAGGAATGGACATTAGACCAGTGGAAATCTGTGCTTTGGTCTGATGAGTCCAAATTTGAGATCTTTGGTTCCAACCGCCGTGTCTTTGTGAGATGCAGAAAAGGTGAACGGATGGATTCCACATGCCTGGTTCCCACTGTGAAGCATGGAGGAGGAGGTGTGATGGTGTGGGGGTGCTTTGCTGGTGACACTGTTGGGGATTTATTCAAAATTGAAGGCACACTGAACCAGCATGGCTACCACAGCATCCTGCAGCGACATGCCATCCCATCCGGTTTGCGTTTAGTTGGACCATCATTTATTTTTCAACAGGACAATGACCCCAAACACACCTCCAGGCTGTGTAAGGGCTATTTGACCAAGAAGGAGAGTGATGGAGTGCTGCGGCCGATGACCTGGCCTCCACATTCATCGGACCTGAACCCAATCAAGATGGTTTGGGATGAGATGGACTGCAGAGTGAAGGCAAAAGGGCCAACAAGTGTGCAGCATCTCTGGGAACTCCTTCAAGATTGTTGGAAACCATTTCAGGTACCTCATGAAGCTCATTGAGAGAATGCCAAAAGTGTGCAAAGCAGTAATCAAAGCAAAGGGTGGCTATTTTGAAGAATCTCAAATATAAAACATTTCACACTTTTTTTGTACTACATAATTCCACATGTGTTCATTCATAGTTTTGATGCCTTCAGTGAGAATCTACAATGTAAATAGTCTTGAAAATAAAGAAAAAACATTAAATGAGAAGGTGTGTCCAAACTTTTGACTGGTAGTGTATATGGTGATACCATTTTTATTGTAGGTAAAATATCATTTGTGATAGTATTGTATTGCCAGTTTCCCAGCCCTAATAATAACAAAAACTAAGTTTGATAGGAAACACAAGAAGTTATAATGAAGAATGTAGAGCAATCAATGTATAAAAGGCACTAACAAAGAATTTAATTAAAACTGCAGTGACAGAATGTGAAAAATAATTCAGTAGAATTAGTTTTAAACTGGGTTTAGTCAACAAAAATCGCAGTGGTTTTAGTCAGTGAAAAGGCTAGGACTAAAACAAAATCTAAATTTGTTGTAAAATTTAACACCGATTGAATCCAAATTTCTTACCCCTCATTTGAATATTGTTGCATTCCATAGTGCTTCCCTACCCCCTGTTTCTCTATGATTGTTTATTCCTATGGAAAACAGTAATGCCTGAATTACCCTGGGGCATAATGAATAAAACATGTCGATGCTGTAATTCTATGCAATATCCCTTTAAATGTATTAGTAATTCCATGCCAGTTTGTTATCCTTAACCCCCTGCCTCGCTTCTCCTTGATTCTGAATGTGAATACCAGCAGCGTTTGTTCACTGATACAAATTCAGCTACCCCGGGGTATTTTAAATATATGAAGATTGAATTTAATAACATGCCAGTGGTGGTGCGTTTGCGAGTTTCACCTGGATAGAGAAGGTATTAATGGCTACACAGGAATATCAATACTGGCAGTATTAAAAGGGTCTCAGTAGAACTATAACGGCCTGTTAATATATTTTCAAGGTGGGACATAAATGTGGAATTTAGACATCACAGTGCGTTGGTACTGCTGTCATTTGGAGACCCTTTTCAGTCAAGGTCAAGGTCTCAATTCCCTAAATGAAGAAGCCAGTCCACAGGGTGAGCTGAATATCAAATAATTTTTAGTAAGGTCAACTTAAAGTGCATATTTTATGTGCACACTTAAAAATAAGTGACATTTAATGTTATAAATTATGCTGCTGATTCAACAGTATAATTTCCTCGTTGGATAGAGGCTCCATGTTTCCTGCTGTAACAGACCATAGTGTTTGTTCAAGACCGCATATGTGACAACCTGCACTGTATGAATCACATATGATATTCAGATGATGCACATGATGCATGTACATCCTCAGGTTTGCATGGTTCATTTCTATTTATCTCAGGTTACCTTGCATCATATGAATTATAAAAGTGAGTCATCATTAATTCCTTGTGTGAATGATGAAACACATTTAATGTCCCTTTATAATTCACGGCTTACATTACCTCTGACTATAACATGCACTAGCTGTGTTATTTTCCTGTTTCTCAGTATGAGATACTTAATACATGCTTAACCAGCCTGACAGAAACTGAGCAATATGGAAATCATTAATACCATGTTAAGTAAATTGAGTGAAATACAAGGTAGAGAGATAGACGGGGAAAAATGTATTAGATTCACCATACAGTGTGGAAATGATATTACCAGTCCTGCCAAGTGACTATAAGAGACTTCAGTGTTTGATCATTAAAATTTGCATAACTATCACAGGATACACACTACATGGTGTGAATCACGCAAATATCACAGAGCATCATTAATTCCATGTGGGATGCTGGAAAACTTAAATTGCCTTTTTATTAATGATGATCCCCTCTGGTTCCATGGTGGAGCTTGCAGTTTCCCTTTCTGCTTCTTGTGTATAAGAGACCGCCGCGTTTGTTCATTAAAAAGCTGTTAAGGATAAATAAAGAATCATGTAAAACATACAGTTAGCAAAATGAATGCTGTATGTTATGTGGATGCGTAAAATCAGCAAAGGCACCGATATAAATAACATCTTGGATTGCACGGCAGGGTTTGCAAGCTCTCTTCTCTGTTTTGCTCTGTAACAGAGGGATTGAATAATTATCTCTTTCCTGAATACTGATCATTGAATGGGAATAAGGAATTTAACAGCTCAATGACAAGACCATCTTTGCGTGTAAAAATGCTATTTGACCCATATTTGACCTTGAAAAAGGGTGCCGTCCCATTGGTCCAAAGGCCCATTACTCTGAAAACAAATGCCGACTGCTCCTAAAATACACACTTTGGAGTTATTGGAGTTCAGTGACTGCTGGTGTTATGCCGAATTTTTCATCCCTGTCAAGAAATGCATGCACCCCTGTTTACCCTAACCTTAACCCGAGGAAACCCCTACCTAAACTTAACCAAATTAACACAGTGAGCATTTCGAACAGTGGGTGTTTGTTTTCAGGATAATGGGCTGTTGGACAAATGAACTTGGACCTTTGGACTATAGGGGTCTTTTATCCTACTCAGTCTGTCTGAAAAGGGTCTCCAAATAGGTGCTGTGTACTTGCCCAAGAATCTCAACTTGATATCACGTCTTTGTGAGGCTGTGCGTTCTGATTGGTCAGTAGCTAGTTTGTGTACAGCTTTTTTTTCTCATCATATTTTTCAAATCAACACCCCATCCTCCCTAATTGAGTCAGTGTAAATTCACTCTATTTGCTGAAGTGATATCCTGGTGCTGGGTATGAACACTCAAAACTTAAAAGTGAAACACAAAGTGTTGAAAGGACAGCACTGCATCCAGAGAAAGACGGACTCATCATGACCAAATCTTGTGCCTTGCATCTTGCAATCTTTCCCTTCAGTTATGAGGAGATACTAGTTTCCCTTCATGCTACCAAACATGACAGTTTGGAGAGGCTGAAGTTTGCTGAAGTTCACATTTTTCAAACATTTACCTTTCACAGCCATTTGGAGCCTCCTGCATGTGAAGTTGTCCCGTGCAGCTTTAAATACCGCATGACAGTCTCTTCCTCCATGGTTGTGCTCTTATTTATCTTGACCCATATGACACTGAATAGCATGTGAAAACCCCCTGCAGTGAATTCCCTTTTAATAGTGCAGTGTATCTTTTATTCCACTGCAGTGTGTTATCCAGCCCAACCCCTCCTCTTCCTCTCATTACCCACTCAGAAGGTCAGTCACACCCTGCAGTTCAATATGTACACAGAAAGACAGACAGAGACGAACACAGACTGAGATAGACAGACAGAGCTCTGTCCAAACCAAGAGCTGTAGCTTTGCCATTCCGGCATGAGGAACTATAAATGGGTCTCTTAATTAAGGTCCCTTAGCCCCATGCATGTCGCCGAAGGCTGTTGCTGCTACTCTCACCCAGCTAATATGGTTTTTATAAAGGCTGGAGGCGCGAACTGAGGGGAGAGAGGCGCACGGCAGAATGAGAAAGACAGGGAAAGAGACAAAGAGACCACATCCTGATGGGCATGCATAACCCATCTGGAATATTTCAGAATAAAAGATATGTGGATGGATATAGGTGGGTGGATGGAATAACAATAGATAATAAAGATATTTCAGAAGAATGGTAAAACTTGTTATGAGATACATGCACTACCAAAAAACAAATATATTACAAACATTCAAAATAGAGATAGAGGTAGATGAAGAGAAAGATAGGGAAGATATATGAGGTGCACTACACAGTGTGTAAATTATAGGTATTATATTCAACTACAGACAAAGAAGTCTGAACTTCAAATCGGCTGAGAGAAAACAGAACAAAACACTACAAGCCAAATACTACCAGGTGGTGAATGAAAAATATTGCTGTTAACCACAGCCGTAGCAGATGAACCCAATCTTGCATTCCAGCCCCTTTTCTTGGACTTGGCTTGTTCTTGGCTGCCAGCGGATCTTGACTCAACTTTTTCCCACCTCTCTGAAAAAATCTTCAAAGGTACATTTTTTCCCCCACCTGTTACACCTGTGTCTGTTTTCTTGCCAGCACTTCACGCCCTTTAAGGGATTACAACTGTCTACATTGGTGATGGCTGGCACACTTCTGTAATGTCTGGATTAGCCAAAACTATGTACGCTGAATAGTTGGATCTCCTGCTGATGGATCTTTGTTTGTCTCTCAATCCCTAAGAAACTCACTGAGCATCATCTTCACATTTGGAAAAGACACGCACAATGTTGCCTTTTTTGGTCTCGGTCTTGAATTCGACTCAATTTGCTCTGGTTTTGGTCTTGATATGGTCCAAACCTCTTTTGGACCTGGCCTCATCTCAAACTGGACTGGATCTAGAACTGAGTTTGACTCAACCAGGGTGGTCTTGACCACAGCCCTGCCCTGAATTCCCAGTGACTCACTCACTCTCTCTCACTCTCTCTCTCGCTCTCCTCAGTTGTAAGAGGAATTCTCAGTCTGAACTAGTCTAAAGTAGGCCAAGCAGCATGAACAGCATGCTGAAAAGCTTTGGCGAGTTGAAATGCACAGAAAACATACACATCCCAACTGGTGATTGCTGTTATGCCTGCGACACAAAATTATCCCACCGTCAAAGGCGCTGACAGATGAGCCGTACACGTCTCTATGCTGATGAGAGAAATGTTTACCATGAATAGATAACAGATGCGTCGGTTAATTATTTATTTCAATAATGTCTTTTATTTCTGTAATGTCATTGCTGACGGCGGGGAGTGAGAGTGACAGAGAGAGCAGGAGAGGGACAGAGAGACAGAGAGAGAGAGATGCGCTGTCAGCTATAGATGTGCCATTGTCACTCCTAATAAACCATGGCAGCCCGGTGACTAATTAGCCATAATTTTGCTCATCGGGGCTTCGAGAAACGTTTGAAAATCTCGCCCGAGTCCCAGTCTTGTTCCGCCAGGAGGAATGTCACAGCCAGGCCTGGGCTAAGCGATGCTGGCATGGCATCAAGAGACGCTGGCATGTGTCGTCGCAAAACTCTCTGGATGGCCTCTAGCCCTGGAAGAACTCAACAAGAGTTGGAGCAAACTTCAGGGGGAAAATGGGTTCGTCTTTGGCTGCAAGTTTCTCCCCTCCCCTGACCTTGATGGAAATGAGAAGTTTGCTGGTGTGAATATTCTCAGAGGATGTGTCCCGGGGAAAGGCAGGCACACAGAAGCCGCTTCAGAAGGTGGTCGCTTAGGAATGCAAAGGTTATCACTCTGCAGCACACAAGCTATGTCAGACAAATCATTTGAAATCAATGGGGGGGAAAAATGGGTTTTTAAAAATAAGCTTAATCTTGAAGGGATAATGAAGTGCGTCTGTGTTAGAGCTCAAATCACAAAATAAACCGTTTTTTCAAATTGCTTACACATTTAGTTTTGCGGTTGTCCATGAATATGCCTTTTTTGCAATTAAAATGTGTGTGGCAGCAGATTATGAAATACACCTCAAAAATAGGGTTGTAAATATGGATTTTGAGGCTGCAATTGCTTCGGCTTAAACTGAATATATCTCAGGAGAATTGCAAGCATATTGGTTACAGCAAGAAAATATTTTTGGGAGGTTATTCTACCACCAAGCAGTGTCAAAATGTCAATATCTATATTTTAGGCATTTAACTGATACTGTTATTGTCAGTGATTTACAGCATGTGTAAACAGTAGAATAAGCCAGTGTCAGTTTTTCTTCATATTTGTAAGTTGCTTAGTAATTGAGAAGTACAACGGACACCAGACAGTGTCAAACAACTAATGTGATTGTCTAGTAAAATTACTTCAGCTTCAAAAACTGAATTATCAACACACACGCACACACACTCAAAAACTGCAGCTCAGTTTTCAAAACCTGCTGAAGTTTCATTCCTCCACTTGAAAAGAGCGTAACCCACTACAGAATGGCTGATAGCACAAAGTCAAAACAAATTATGCTCATTTTTGAGAAGATATTAAGTAACTTAAGTCAGTGTTTCACAAGATGCTACACCTCGACTGAATGGATCAAATCCAGGTGACTTTTTTTCTTTTTAATTTGCTTCAATTGTCTCTTTAATTGCTCATTATTTCAAGAATACAGATGAGAGCATCCTTAGAAGTTTTTGTCAAAGATTTGAGAACAGGAACATTGACTTCAATTATGTTCTATGCCAGCAATTATTTTCCAGGACCTGACACCACTTCTTTTAAGAAGGTGCAAGTCTCTGTTCAAACATTTTGTGATTCTTCCACCGTTATACACTTCATGCTGCTCTATTTCTATATCCAAGAGGTGTTGTGGGAGCAGAATCCAATTTTGACACATGCTACTGCATTATACTATGACTGAATGATCTCAATCTCATCTCTTAAGCCATCCCTTGTGGCTTATTTTATCATTTATTCATTCATTCATTTGCCATACCTGCTTGCTCTGGTTAAGGGCCACAGGGGGCTGAGGCCTGTCGCAGCAGGACTCCACCCTGGGCTGCTCACTGGTCCATTCCAGGGCTAATAAAGATAGAAAGACAAACGTGCTCGCGCTCACACTGCACCTATGGGCATTTTAGGATCTGACCTGCGTGTCTTTGTAGGCCACACCGAAACACAGACAAACACGAGGAGAACATGAAAACTCCACACAGACCTAAGGGCTGAGACCTTTTTGCTGTGAGGTGACAGTTTATCATACTCTCACAATTATACACTTATTAAATACTTTGCATATTAGATGCAGAGGAATTGATTAACCTTTGTATTATGCCAAAATGGAGTGATCTTGATTCCATTTGTTAATATACCTCTTGTGTTCTGTATTTAAGTTAAACACCGCCTTGAGTAAGACATCATACAGTATAATTAAACTCACAGGTGAGGAGCCAGCATGCTTTAGCCTAATTACAACCATTACCCCAATTAAGAGGAACAAAGTGCCAGGCTTGATACCGCATGTCCCCCAAAGACACCAGGATGATTATCCTAATGTATGGCTTCACTGAGGTTTAGCTGAAGATTTTTTTTTTTTTTTTTTTTGCTAATCTTCACATAATAAAGTGAGGATGACTGAGAGCACATCAATGTTGCAGCAGTCCCCTGCCTTCAAGCCGTGTTCATACATGGCAGATTGGCTACATTATGACATCATGGCCGGTACAGCCAAGGTCTTCTATTGTTGGCCACTGGAGCAACTGCGGATTAAAGTGCCCTGCTGAAAGCTAACACCATGGCATTCATAGTGTGAGAGGAAGGCATTCCTAATTCACTTTCCCCACCCAGATTTTTCCCAGCCCAGCATTCAACCATCAAGGCACAACCTCTCCACTCCTTCATGTGTCATGCACCATAATTAATATTAATAATCTGATGAGGTAGATTGTCTTTAGCCCTTGCCTTTTTGATATCAGTCTCTAGTCCAATGTACTACAAGATGTTGCTTGAGAAGAGTCAGCTCAGATACTAGAAGGTTAATTAAGCAAATGTTCCACGTTGCAGAAATAATAGACCACTGCAGCGATTTACTTTCCAGTTCCATTGTTTTGCCAGAAGACTGGGGAGACACAGTGCGGTACAAACTTCCTGCTTCAAACTGCAACACTCACTGTCTTGCTCAGTGTCTTAGGATTTGGCATGGATGTCTCTACGTTTTGACATGGTGTGGAACAAGTTCCAGCCAAATGATGACGTCTTTGGTCAAGGTGTATTTTGACATGGGGAATGTGTTACCGAGACATATTGAGCCTCTGCCTCTAATGGCATTACAGCGAGCGAGAAGATCCTAAGGTCAAATTATACTTTCCACGTTCACAAGAGATCTGCTTGGGTCAGAGCAGTGACCCCGGCCGCATTCAGACACAAACTGCAAACACATCCGCATGCACATCCCTGTCTGCTTGTCTGCATCCACGTGGACGCAGAAAGTAGATCAGGGCCTTACGGGTGCATGAACTCCACTGGCATCAATACACTGATTTGGATCACGTCATTGAACTCAATGTAAACCAACTGCAAGGCAACAGCAGATGGCATGACTCCAGATGGATGTACGCAGAGTTTACTGGAGGCTGTCTAAATTTTGCATGCATTATGAATCATTATTGTTAAAATTCATGTTAAATCATCTAATTTATTGTGAATTGTTGGGCAGCCTTGACACAGGAATCTCCCAGGGCACATGTGCAACAGTGCGACCCCAGTCTCTGGCACTGTGAGCACATTTTCTTTAGATGAGAGCAAAAATTAGATAAAATGTGGGCATATTTCATCGATGTGAGAGCTCAAAATAAGTAAAATTTGCGCAGAAATTAGAAATTTGTGATCTCCATATAGTATTTCATGAACATGATTTAGTACATTGTGTGCATGTAGCTCTCTGTCAAAAACGTTGTCACTTTTACCCAGTAAACATGCAGGCTTTACTTTTGTTCCACACTAGATGTTCCATAATATCAAACCCACTGCAGCACTCTAGGCTTCTGTTAAACAAACGATCCAGTGATCTACATGGAGGTATCAATCACGGCACAGTTGGAACTGATAACCACTTTTGATTTGCATTACCTAAAATGTGCACGTCTGTTTCCAAGATTTACTGTTCTTCTTCAGCGACTGGCAAAGGGAGGCTGTTTGTTTGGGATGGCGGAAGGGTTTGTTGCTGTGAATTTAATGTTTATTTTTCTCACTCTGGTTTATGCGCCACCCACAGAGATCATAACAGTTATTTACATACTGTTTGTATAGCTCTACTGGCGTCTCCTCGCCTGATTAGGCAAACAGAATGCTGAAACATCTCTGACATTGAGAGAGCAGCTCTTATGGACGGGCAGGACTTCATTAAATGAGCTACAATGCTCACTGTTTTTATAGTGTTCCTTGGAAGTGCATGCACCTCATTCTGAGCTTTATCATTTTGCCTGAATATGCCTTTTTGATCAATCTGCCTGTCTGTCTGAATACTAATATATCCTATATATTTTAAATTTCACTGTGGCTGCATACCTATTTGCAGGTTTTGATTTTTTGAAACATTTCCATAATTTAATAGTTTTCCATAATTTTCCATTGACTATAGATGTCAATAGAGTGTGAGTGGTCATTATTATTCATAGTGCTGGCTCTGACAACGGTAACAGTGTCGGCCAATGACGTTTCAAACATAGGAGAGTTGCTGTTGATTGGCTTTGCCCGCTGCTTACTGAGCTGGAAGCCTTGCACATTTCTATTGAACATTATGAAGAACCGCATACAAAATGTTATAGAACACAGGTGTTACTAATAATACTGATTACATTCCATTAAAGATTAGCAGAGCCTTTGTATTGAACCTGGATGAGCACCTGTGTTTACCCTGCTATTCATGTCAAAATGGCTGCTGTGTTTGTTCTATCCTCATAAACAGAACCTTTTTTGTCAACAACAGCTGTACGATTATTTCTTTTGAAAAAGTAGATTTTTCTTTCTTTTTTTTCTTTTTTTTAAATGTTAACTCCATAAAATGTATGCGCAGTCATCCCCTGTTCTCAGCTCCAGCTCCAGCAAAGCCATCCGCTGGTTTTCTCGGTATTCTCAGAACCACATCCTCGGTTCTGTCAGTGGTTCCAGTGTTTTGATGTGGTTATGAAAATCGAGGCACACTGTTGTCCAGCAGTGCAGGTTCCTGACACATGGATTCTGACCACAGACATCCACCATCAGCGCTGAAATCCCCTCTTGCTGCAACACGCTGCTCCTTTCTCATCCAGACACAGGCAGAAGGAGCCGCAATTCAAGCCCAGTCCTCCACAGGTGGCCACTGAGTACCTCACTGGAATAATACAAGTGCCTTATTGTGAACTCTGGAGCACTCTGACAGCAATTGCAGTGGGAGGGAAGAACACTATTCTTTCAGCTTCCCTGACATTTGTCCTAGATTTTCCCATCTAGTACGGGATTCAAATTGCATAGTGGTTGGTGGGGAGGTGGGATATATATATTTTTTTCTAAGATGTAAACCTTTATCTTGTATACTGCCTGAAAAATGATGAATAGAGTTGTTCCAAAAAAGACAAGCACTGTCACCACAATACTGGCAGCTATTCATAACACTGTCTACATTCCACCACAGTGCGCACACTATATGCAGCAGTGTGTCGCTTTAGCAAAGCTGCTCTGTAGGCCCATCCATGAGAAAGTGTCTGTAATATCAAACCTTTGCCCTCTACTCAACCAATCATCTTTGATGCTGCACTAGCCAAGATTTTTCTGTAAATAAATCACCTATCATGGTGTCAGCCTAAATCACAAAGTGGGTAGTGAAGTAAAACGGTCGTTCCCATGCACACCAGTGCTCCAGGATGGCTGCAGCGGTGGACATTTTTATGGGTACTGTAGTCATGGGCAGACCAAAGTCCCTTTTAGGAGAAGTCAGTTCACTTGGGACCAAGCTTAACCGTAATCATAACGCCCCGGGGCAGCAGGTTCATGACATGACATAACAAGACTTACATGTCTTTGAATGGAGAGCGGTCAGTGTCTAATGTTCTGACATGCATTACATATTTTATAATAATGAATTGTTAATAATATATTTAAAATTTCATTCAAATGACACTGAAAACAAATGACACTGTTTTTTTTTTTTTGTCTGATTATCGAAGCTTATGCTCCCTCCACACAGCAGTGGAATAACACCAAGCGAGACGGCAGTCCTTTAAATTTAACATGCTATGCAACTGAACCATGAGAGGAGGCTGACAGTTATATATAGGAATATTACATCATCAAATTATTGCAAATGTATTAGCTCTGTGGTTGTGTAAACCTGAAAGTGTGACCGGTGGCCTCTAGCTGACGACACGTCGCATTGACAGAGCCATCTTTACCATTACTAATGCTCCCATTCAAAACTGGTAGAGTGCACTGTCTCTATATTAAACTGTGTCTGGTCCAACTGGGTAACTTCCATTAAAAAAAAAAAACACCTCTGCTGAAGTGGGAGGCTTTGCAAGAAGCAGTGAAAAGGCGTCTGTAATTATGTCAATTATGCCAGTCTTTTAGAAATTGCTGTCTTATTAAGCAGATTAATCCAAATGTTTTGAAATCTTTGCACAGGGAGAACAAGTGGTTATAGCTGGTCATTGTTCCAGTTGATTAATCTTGTTTCAGCTGGTGTCCATCAGCTGAAACAAGTTAGCACACTTACTTAGTTAGTCAGTGAGTTTGTAAATTTGGTTTGTCACATTTTAGAGGTTATGTTAAGTAAAAGGTAAGCTTGATGATGTGTATCTGCGAGGTTTGCCTTTGTTGACTGGAGGAGCTCAAAGGAGAAGCGCATACCTTGATAATGTGATGTCAGTAATGTCCGATTTCTGTTGAGTTTTGACAGTTGCCTAAGTACATACATACATTCAAATGTTCACAATTCTTTTATTGATTTCTGCTTTTGACTACACCCACAGTACAACATACCTGTACTGTTCTCAGACAGGTGTGGTATTTTACAGCCCAGCTGTTAAGCAACTCCACAGGATTGCCATTTTAACCTGTACTAGCCAAGTGACCACAGAAAACAGTGCAAAGGCTCCCACTTCAGGTTCACAGATTCACATTTTTCTAGTGAAATCTTCACCACATGCAGCAAGTAATGAACTGAAACTTCAGAGGGACATGCCATATATTCTCCTAAACAGCAAAGAGCCAGCTCCGTCCAGGCTGGACTCGACAACAATGACTGCACTTCTTCACTTCTGCACTTCCGTCTGAGGAGTTCACAGTTTGCTGACGTCACATCTGTCACATCTCACTCCTATTTGGGACCATCAGTGTGCAATGTTGCCTTGTGCAGTTTTAAGGACCGACTGAGCAACAGCTGATTTGACAGCCACAAATAAGCCGCTGCTTTGCAGCCACTTTAGTGCTGATGTAGGAGAGATCATGGCAGAATTGTCGGGGTGGAGGGTTTCTGATGGTGGAAGTGCTAGTCAGCTATACCCAGAGTGTAAAAGCCATTCTCCCCTGCAGCTGGTCCCCCAGACAGTTGCTATAAATAAAAGTAAGTTCTTAGTCTGTTCAATAAGGGTATTAAAAAGACCATGGGGCACCTCTATTATGGTGACCATTGTACACAGAGGTAGTCTGGCTCCTTAATGAGAGCATTTTGATTTCTTTGTTGTCCCAGGCCTTTCTTAATCCATAGAAGTACCCGCTATCTCTCCTCTCACTTTCTCACCTACACTTTTCGCAGCCTTTTTAACTTTTTTTGGCTCTGTATCGCTCTTTCTCTCACTTTTTATCTTTCTGGGCCTCCTGCCCGTTCCCCCTCACTTCTCTCCTCTTCTCCTCTCTTCTCATCCACCAAACTGTTCATCAGTCTGCCGAAAAAAAAAAAAAATCTTTAATTAAGTTTACTGCTCTGGAGACTTATCCTCTCTCCTCTCACTCCTGTCTCTCCCTCGCTGACACTCTCTCAATAATGTTTTTTGCTCCCTCTCTCCCTTTCTCTCGATCTCGCTCGCACTCCCCCTCCCTCTCCGACTCTCCCCGTCTGTCTCTCCCCCTGTCTTCCTGTCAGGGTCTCTCCGTCTCTCTCACGTTCCCGCCAGGCACTTTCATGTATTCTCCCTCTTCTTCTCTTCTCCCACTTTCTCCTCATCAGCTCTCCTGCACTTGTATTCCCAGATCTGTGATTGGCACGTAGCAGATGTTAAACAGCTGTTGTAGAGCAGATAGATTGCTCATTTTTGCCTGTTCAGCCCCCTCCTCCCCCTCTACCTCTGTCACTGTCTGTCTGTCAAGCTCTCTCTCTCTCTCTCTCTCATTTCTCTGTCTTGCTCTCTTTGTCCTACTGTGTGTCCCTGTCTCTCTCTCTCTCTCTCTTTTGTTGTCTGTCTCTCTTTCTCCCTGAGCCCCCGTCCCACCAATTCTTTCAGCTGTTGCGGTGTTTTGATTTATGCTTCCCATGGTAAATCACTCAAGCTCTTACTCTCACACGGCATAGTCTGGCTGGTAGAGAGATAGACAGACAGATAGGTTCTCAGTCGGGATCCTAACTTAAAAATAGGCAGACAGCCCCACCACCCGCCTCTTATAAGCTTTATTTGTCTCTTAAAACTGCACCAGGCGAGAGTTCTCTACGAAAACACACCCGTCCCATCAGCCTGCACCACGAACTGACACTGCAACCTACAACCCCACCTCATGTGTCTCATGTATCATAGAGTCTCCTCATTTTCCCAATGAACTTGCTGTGTAAAGATTGTTTTTTTAACCACTGACCAGTCGTTCTAAGAATTCGCTGAATTTATCAGTGTACATTTTAGAAGATCCTCAGTTCTCTTATCACAGTTTGAGACAATTTTATCATTTTGTCTGAGACCATTTAGTTCCAAATCATTTTGCCTGAAACTGTTTTGTCTGAGGGAGTTTGATGTCCAGTTGTACTGGAACTGCAGAATCCAATCATCCACTTTTCTTGTGATTTGTAGTCTATATGATTATAGTATTGAGGGTCCATATGTGGCCTTAATGTGATTACAAAACCAAGTGAAGATGACTGCAGGAACATGTAAACAGGTAGTGGATTTGTAAACTCTGGATTTGTAAACTGCCCGTGGATTTTGGGGGCAAATCTTTGGGCCTAGATTTGCAATCTGAGGGCATGGTTTACAAATCCATGAGCATGGATTTGTTATTGGCAGGCATGGATTATGAATCCAAGCATACGGTTTGTAAACCGTGTGCACAGATTTCTAAACTGAGAATACAGATTTATACATCACTCTTATTATTTTCTCAGCTAACCCCAGGGGGGTTGCATAAGAAAGATGAAGAAGAAGAGGAAGAGGACTAGGCTTTGGGTGCGTTCATGGTTGAGTTGTCACGGCTAAAATGGACTGTCAGGTTTACAAAAAGTTGGAGGAGATAAATTCATGTACAAAAGCACCCTACCTAAATTAACTGACAAGTGACATTTTACAGATTCAGTGATCACAGTCTGGCCGTTGAAACAGGACGATGCAGACAAACCTGGGAACTGAGAGAAAAGAAGAAAGAACATGGAGAAATTGAGACAGTAATCCCAATGCACTTCCTCACAGAGTGTAATAAATATAACAACTTAAGGGAAGATTTCTTCCCCAAAGTCACTGTTATTTGCCCAGAAATCCTTGAATGCACAAAAGAAGGTCTGTGCATTTCTGGGGAGAGTACTGACACCGCTCCTCTGCCGGTGTGAACGTGCCATTTTTACTCGGGTCTTTCCGAGATTTGTCGTAGACATCTGGAACACCTGAATCGACTGTGATATTGTGTGGTATGCATCTGGCATTACACTTGACAAAGTTTTCCCCAAGACCCGAAGCCTTTTAGTCTGAGGAAAGATTCAATTTTGTCTGATGCCTGAGAACTGAAGTCGAGATCTGAGGATGCCCTAAAATATGCATCGTATGTGGGGCTTTTAAAGGATGCAACCTGATTCAATCGCTTCCCCCATGACTAAAACAGATATGTGGGAAAATCAATATTCAAAAGTTCAGCTTCATATATGGAAATGGAAAAACTTTATGTTCTGGCAAACCATCCACCCCCTATGGCATCCTTAATTTTCACGGCTGCCTCTATGATGCCAAGACTAAATCTGGAGTTAAGAGAGAGATATGGATCAATACCAAGAAACAGCTTGACCTGATGCAGCACTGTGGCCTTTAATATTTGGTTTTCTAGGTTTTCATCCATATATTGCTGCATTATTTTGCATGTGTTAGATATGCACTGACATGGAGAACAGAGCTCACATAGGGTGAAAAGTTGACTTGAGTGAACTGTGTTTACTTCAGCTTGGAACTTGGGTTTTTCTGACATGAACATTTTTGACCTGGAACAACATCGCATTTATGGTGTCAACTCAGGGCAAATGGATGCCAAGAAAAAAAGAAAAACTACATTATCCACCAGGGGAATATCAGAATTATAGTTGCTTGAGTAATGCATAAACACTCATATTGATTCAATTCTTTGTGTGAAAAAGAAAAGGCAATTTTTTGTGTGAGCTGAGGGGAAACCACAGCTCTGAAACGAAGCCCAAATTTCCGACTTGTAAATCTTCAATGGATGACCGTTCGGTTTTTCACAAGCTCATTATTGAAATGAACACAGCGCTGGACATGGCCATTCAAAGTGGATTTGAAAGATGAAACCAAACTTTTGAGCATCCACTTTTCACCTGGATCTGCTCCGTATAAGCTCATGTATGAAGACTTCATGTCAGATCTTACCAACTTACTGCTTTTCTCCAAGGCTTTGAATGGGTCCTGTTCAAATTAAAGATGTAAATAAATGCAGCTATACTGTACCAACATCCTGAAGGCAGTTTGGGCTAACAGAGACGACAAGGTAAGGGGTTCAATGTTTGATTCAAACAGGACGGCAGCTGCTCATGGACCTCGTGGAGGGTGTGGGGACTACACCTATGACCTTTCAGTTACTGAGTGGTCATTAAAGCTCTAACCAATACCTATAAAAATTACAGCGCCTGCTCTACTCACACTAATCCATTTGGAATAGTGCTTAAGTGCAAGTTAAAGTGTTGGCACCGTGTCAATGTTGTGGAAATGTAGTGTAGGTCTGATCGGTGCTGGGAGCGCAGCGGGGAGGAGGCTCTGGGATGCCAGGATTTACTGCTGAGCCTTCCTGAGGTGCTCTGGGCTTAATTTAACGAAACATCTGTGATGGGAGGTGCCCATTTGATAACCCATATACCCATCTAGTTACACACTCACACACAAACACACGACATTTCCACATTTCCTTGTTTCCTCCAACAAGCCAGCCAGTTTCTCTCACCCTAGTTTAATAGCGCAAAGGAAAGTTACATCAGATCCTGTGTATTGGTAAACTCCAGCTCGACTTTCGGGTCAAATAAGTTAAAGCGATGTAAATACGGCTTAAAACTGTGTACAGCAAACAAAGAAAAAGAAAAAGGGATGCTAAGTGCATTGACTCTAGAAATCCTGCTGGGAAAGAATTTTTTTTGCAGCGTACACTAAAGGGGAAATGAATGATTGATTGTGCATTAATTAAAGTGTATTCAGTTCATCCAGTATAATGCCTGTATCTCGTAAATAGACACAGGATGTAGTTAGATTTAGTGATTGTTTTTTTTGTGCGTCTCAGGAAACCAACTAAACACTGTGCTAATTGCACATTAAATGCTGTCTTGCAATTATGATTTGCCATCTTTTCCATTCCCTTGCCCAGTTGATTACTTCTGCCAAGGAAGGAGGAAGGATTGTATGGGTGGCTGTGTGTGTGTGTGTGTGTGTATGTGTGTATGTGTGTGCGTGTGCGTGTATATGAGTGCATACGTGTATGTGTGTATGTGTGTGCACGTGCATGCACGAGCTGAGCGTGAAGGCTTTTAGAAAACTAGAATCAAGTATTTTAAGCTCTTAGCAAAATGTAGAAATGCTTTCTTGAAGTCATAATCTCTTACGTGCACTGAGGCTGAAATTATCTGAGCACATATTTCTACCAGTTTCTATCTATCTATTTTGTTTTTACACATTCAAATATTTGAATGCTGTGTGATCAAATCTTTTAAACATGGGCATTTATTTATGCAAATTTATTTCACACTTTCACAAAAGTCTCAAAACATTTGTGAACATTTTCTGTATGCATAAAAATCTTTCGACTGTGATTTGCCTTCATACTCAAGAAAAAGAAATGTGTGTATGTGTGAGAGTTTAAGTTTGTGCGTGTGTGTGTGTGTGTGTGTGTGCGCGCGTTGTGGGCTGCTGATGTGGTATTTAATGGTGAACCAGCAGCGGTAACTGATTTTACAAGGCTGACTTGGCAGCTGGATCTTTTTCCCAGGCTTGGTGTATATTTAACCGATATATTCAACAGTAAGAGACTCTAAACCTCAGCTCCCATACACTAGCATACATGACTAACTATCTACTTGACCGGTCAAGAGTGAAAAGGCAATTTGGAGAATCAGTTTCAACCTGTTTCTCGTTATTGCACTTGAGTCAAATGGTCCAGTGAAAAGTAAAACCGCTGAGCATGACATCTTACAGGATTGCTCTGCATTTCTCTGGAAAGTCTGCGCAGATTTCCCTCATCAGGCATCTATCCTGCATCTATCTGCCTGTGGTACTGCAAACAGCCACAGCAGCTGGCTCCTTTTAAAATGTTGTAAACTACTGATATATCACAACATAATATTTGCTAGTCAGCCTTCTCGCTGCTGCAGAAGTGCTACCACTAATGATAATAAAGATAGAAATAATACCACCAGCACAACCGCTGCTTCAGCTACTACCACTTTTATGGCACTTCAAAACAAAGCTACAAAGTGCCTCAGAGACACAAAACCAATAATGGATAAAAAGATAATAAGAAGAATAAAACAGACAAACCCAATCTTGACTTCAAGGAATAGGGGACTACAACATGGGAGCTATAGGAAAACTGTGATTATACTACTCTTTCATAGTCTTATAGAATTATTCCTAATCCCAGCTTTAAAGGACCATACCAGTGATTTTGAATGCCTATGTCTACAAAGGCCATATTCTACGGTTTACTCATTTTACATTGCAACAAACCATTTTTCAAATAATGCTGGGGTTGTGAAGATTTCACAACTTATAATCAAAATCGCTCAATCCAAATATGACTTTTTGGTTGAAACACCCATCATAATGGGCTGGCTCTGTGGCTGACAAAGTTGTCATTATTCATAAACTACAGGACTCATAACTCTCTGTGTAAAACTATTTTCTGGAAGGCTTTCAGATCGGCTCTGATCACTCCGCCCGATTTCAAAACTAATGTGAACGACTTTCTTATGATGATGGAATGCTGGTGTGAAGTCTCTGAAAGTTCATTTTCCTATCATTGTGGAACGTTTGCTTTGGGAAAAGATTACCAGAAATGTGATGTATACATTTTGTAGATAAGTGTAAATATTGCGCTTAGCATGCAGAATCACTGGTATGGTCCTTGAAAGAATACACCACTTTTTTTGTCTGTTGGTCTATCATGTCCACAGTCAGAGGACCAGAGCAATGCCAGTCTCACCCCTGTGAGTCCAGTATGGAGAAAGCTATGGGCTACATGCTAACCATGCAAACACAATAAATGGCTGTGAGTGGAAACGGGTAGCCTTGACCCCTAAGAAAATGAATAAGGGCTAAAACATTTCATTTTGATAGTTATTTAAATTGTGCATATGTGTGATGACCCTATGTTTGGAGTCTCCCAGAACCCTGGCGTGTTCCTTTAAAGTGTTGTCCAGGGTCCATTGAGCCTCTTTTCACACAGCTAGTTAACCTATAACTGCTATAAATATATTGAAAACCCTAACCCGGCTCTATCGGCTCG
>OMLB01014861.1:0-13132 GCA_900302555.1 Myripristis jacobus
GCTTGAGCCATTCTCAATAAAAGGCAAGGCCCCTGTTCCTCTTCTGCAGCTACTGTAATCTTTGGCAAGTTTTCTGTTACAGCTCAATGAGTGTATTGTACATCTCTGCCTCGCTGATGCTCCTTCATCTAACAGTGACCTTTTCAACCTGAGCTACTGAACCACAGCCAAGACGCTGCAGCCACTCCTGCTTCACAGTTGCTGGGTTTATCTAGTGTCTACGTAAAAAATGTCTTCCTCTTTGTATCAGTTCCATCAGATGTCTCTGGAAAAGGAAAAATTGAATTTCTGTTGCATTACAGAACCTCTGGGGTTATCTCTGGTATGAGTTTGAGTTAGAGGCAGATCTTCTCTGGAGAAATTCAGAGGTCCCTTATGGAAAAAACACAGTCACCTTTCGTTTTTAATCTGGACTGGGGCACTGCAGCTGAGATTATTTAGTGTCATCCAGTCAAGACAAGGCTACGTGAGTCATTGGATTTTACAGGAACATACAGTTGAGTTTTGTGTCCGTAAGAATGGAAATAAGAATCATGTTCAGAAATGATGATGATATGACTCTGGGGAATCCTATAGCTGAAAAATGACACAGGAGTTATTGTTTATAGCATTTTCTTTTTCACACCTTTGCTGGCCAAGCTCATACAAAAACACAGCAAGTGATATATGCCCGAGAATGTTCCCAAGATCGTTAAAAGGCTGTTTCAGCCCCACAGTGTAGGCATGAGTACACACGGTCACACACTGACTGATAATGTACAATTTATCTTCTTTATTGGTATTTTAAAGCAGAAAATGTTATTTATTACAGCTTTGAATATGTGTAGGGAGTAAAAGCCATGTCAGATGATAGTTGTGAATAATTGGATATGCTCACTGTAGAGTGCTCTGAAACTTAAGAGATGGAGCAGAGACTGCTGCAGGATATAAATAATAGACCCAAAGGAGAGGAAGACTATGAGACAAAACAGCAGGGGTTGAAGTGAACTCACATAATCTGAACACTTCACACCATGACACACTTAAAGACCATCAAACTGTGATCAACACATTTTATTGGGTTTTATATTTCCTGTCGAGTGATTTAATTACACAGTACCATTCCATGAGTGCTGATTTAGAGTATAACGGCTCTCTGACATTTTACTATTATGTATCATTTCGCTTTAAACCAGTAATAACCTTTAATTATCTTAACTGCCATGATCTATATTGTAACAAACTTTGCAGTGCAACAGCACAAAGATGAACATAATTCCAAAAATAACATGGGAGTTGAATTATGAATGGTTGACAGAGGGCTAGGAGGGGGAGCAAAGAAGCCTGGATGCTGCTGCTTCCTGCATTTTTTGACTGTTGCCTGTTGAGCTGTGCTGCCTCCCAGTCTGTGGTGGTGGTTAGAGCTATGGTTAAGATGAGGGTTTGTAAGCGTTGCCTTGCAGGCAGCTCTCTGGACAACAAAGTGCCATGTGCAGAAACCTCCAGGCAAGCTGACTTGTGCCTGGCAAATTGCTTCTGTTCAGTCGAAGCTTGAATTCTCATTCTCTCACTCTCTCTCTATCCTCGCCTGGAGTTTAATTTCTCCCAAGTTTCTCCCCAATAGCCACGGCAATGCCAACCAGCATCAGGATGAATGAGCAAAATCTGGAAGAAGTGTAGGATTTCAAAGACCTCCGTTTTTTATGAGTAATGACAGGAGCTCTACAAAAGAAATTAAAGCAAGAATTGGTATTGCAACCTCAGTCAGGACAAGATTCACCAGCAGGCAGAGTAGCGATGTCATCAGCTTCCGTGTGAAGATCGTGGTCTACAAGACGCTGGTCTCCCCTCTTGTTTATGGATGTGACAGTTGGACGCTTCCAGCATAAACTGAAGGCAGGACATAGGCCTTCAAGAACAGGCGCTACAGAATGATGCTCCACATCCTGTGCATAGATCATAGGACAACAGAATCACCACTCTTGCTGACGAATGGTTGTGATTTACACTTTAACAAACTTTGCACCATGACAGAACAAAAATAACATTTAGAGTTAAAATATGAATGGTTGTCAGAGAAGAATGATGGGGAGCAAAGAAGCCTGGATACTTATGTGCATATCTCCAGGTGTGTTCATATGACATCAGCAAACCTGGACAAAAGTCAAAATAAAGCCATCTCTGGAAGGCAAAATAAATGTATATGATCAAAAGCCCGTGTTAATGTGTAGACCTACACCAAGTAGCAAGCTAACATTAGTGTGCCATCTGGAAATTGTTTGTGTTGCCTAGCAACAATTCAGTCGCTTGAATTCTGAGGGAACTATTTGTGTTGGTGGAACCAAATAAATGGCTTAAAAAAAAAAAAAAGAATCATAATTGGAGCACACAAGGGCTCACCCGTAACACTAAGGCTAGGCTGCAGTGGCCTGGGATCAAGTCCAGCCCAGACCCTCTGCTGCATGTCATCCCCTCTGTCTGCCCTGTCTTTCCCGTCTCTCTCCACTGTGACTGTCAAATAAAGCAGAAATGCCGTATAAAAACCAATATCACACTCGCGGGTGGATTTTTTTTTTCTCTTGTGTTTTTGGGTGGCTGAGCTCATCTCCCTCTCAGCTATGTCTAAAGACACTGCAGTGAATAGACTCTTTTTAGCTGTGTGTAACGGAATCTGACCCAGGCCCACAATTAGCCATGACCCATAATATTTGTTCAGCATTATTGGGTTTTGGACACCGTGGCCCCAACGATGAGGGTGACCCCAGCGCAGCCAACCCAGGCATCTGTTATCCCTGCTCCTTGCAGGGGGCGGGGCCAGTGTGTAATATGAGAGATCATGGCTTCCTGTGTTGACTGTTAGCTTGATGTAGCTTCAGCAGAAATGTCAAGTCTTGTCGGTGCTGAAGATAACTTGGGACAATTCCAAGTTCTTTGGCACTGGTGGAAGACAGGTTTTCAATAGAATGCTGAAAACTTAGAAATGACTGACACATTAAAACACAAAGTATATTAAAAAAAAAAAAAGCCACAATATCCGCCTTAAAGTCCTTATTGGCTTATTGGTCCACTGCACGTCCTCACATGGATCTGCTTCACTTGCTTCATAAAATATTGATTCATGTAATTTTCTGAGAATATAGGTAGGAGCTTTGCAGCATTACATTTCATTTCACATATTGAATGAGACTGGCCTGGAACATGATGTAAAGTCCTGGTGAGGTAAAATTAACTTTGTACTGGACCAGCTGCAAGAAAAATACTGTTTTCATTATCTGGATTTTTCACACAAATGCAATGCAAAGAGCTTCTTCATTGCAAAGAGCTCATTATTTTCCAAGGAGTTTTGTCATTTCTTTTTCTCTTTTCACTGTGGACGCTGTTTAGCCCAACTAGAGCATCTGCAGTTTACTTGAGTAATTTTCAGGACTGACCTGAATGCCATTTTACAGGCTTAAAACACTCAAATACTTGTTTTTGAAAGTAGGCGCACTCATTAAAAATATATGTTTAAAATCTTTCACGAGGCATTGCAAGCAGTTACTCAAAGCTTGAATGGTGGGGTAACTACTACAGTTCAAAGTGCACTGAGTGGAGAATCAGATTCTTAATTTCATGTTCAAATGCTAATCAGTATCTGAATTGTTGAATAATATTATGAGGTCAATATTAGCATTTGATTAAGCATCAAATATCGGCCAGTCAGGTAGTCCACTTCTGAGGAGAGCTACAGAACTGTAGCAGAGCTACAGAAAAATGGTCCGTAAAACCTGTAATGAAATTTTATTTTTTTGTACATTTGTGTTTTATTATCAGCCCTGAAAGACCGATATTGGTCTAACCCTAATGAGTAATTAGCTAGCTGTTAGCTAGCTGTTTCCTTTCAAGATTAGAATCAAACATCCAATGGATTGTCAGCTGCCCTGGTAATATCAGCCTCCTTTCAGTCAACACTGTCAAGTTGTGATCATTGGTGCACTTTAAATTTTGACAGCCAATTTTGATTTAGTGTTAGTCTTTTGTCTAAAATGCATTTAAATTTTGGTCACATTTTTAATTTTGTTAAGTTTAGTCTAGTTTTTGTTTTTGTTTTTTCAACAAAAAGTCATGTTAGTTGATGAAAACCAAATTTTATTTTGATTTTACTGAATAATTTTTCATATTTTTTTCCTCTGTAAATTCCTCATTAATTGATTTGTCAGTGGCCTTTACACACAGATCGATCTACATTCCTTGTTATAGCTTCTTGTATTTTGTGCCTTGCTTCAGTTGTTCTACTGTGCTTGGTATCAGAAATCGAGTTTGTCCATATGTCTGTTCACTTCCAAACTGAGGTCAGGAATTGTGTTTTTATTTGTCTGTTTCTGCTGTTTTCATCTAGTTGTAATTTGATGAAAATGTTCTAATGTTATGTCTGTAAGACTGTTGTTTGCAAGTTGCATTGTAGAGTTTATCTGAAGGTGAACCAACACCAAGAATTGGAACACAAAGATAGATGCAAGGCTCATGTTGTTTTGCCGTTCTATCAGTAAACACATTCACCACATACATGGACTTAATTGGTACTGTTCTCTGCAAAATCTTCTGGGATGAAGGCTGGCAGACAGGCATCTCCAGGGAAGAGCACCTGAGCTTTAGTACAGGTTGTTTGTCTTGAAAGGCCTGTTGGGAAGGGAAGACACCTTGCCAAGAACTGGTTGGATTCCCAGGCTTTGAGATCTCTGGCTCTAATTTAAGCCACAATTTTTTTTTGGTATTGATGCATCAAGATGGGAGACGGAAATGGGAGTTGTCCTTAATGAGATCCCATGAGAACAGAGCTCCAGGTTTGTTCACGATAGGTTTCACACTGAAGGACTTTTCTGAAGCAGAGGCAGCAGTCATATATCCTTTCATGCATTTTCCCCCCACTCATTTTCACGGACAAGTATTTAAAGAAGTCTAGTGTTTATGAATGGGTGTTGCCTTCGGAGCTGGGTCTGTCTGCGGATGGTTGTGTTCGCAGCAGGCCTCAGTTTCCACAAATGTTAAATGTCATGATAAAATGGTCTTGATTATGCTGTATTCATGAAAGCCCCCTTCCTCCTGTACACACCACTAATATTCACACACACACATGCACACTGCTAATACACACTCAAGGGTGATCAGGCTGTTGGCACCTGCTATGAGTTTGTAGAACTGAATTAATTTGCTCAGATTGTGCCAGTTTTGGTGTTTCAGTCACCTTGATTCGGAGGTTGGTGGCTTTTTTTTATAATGCAAGTGAATAGCTAATTTTCTCTTCTCTTTCATTGCAGTGTGCAAGGATCCACCCTACAAAGTGGAAGAGTCTGGATACGCAGGCTTCATCTTGCCTATTGAAGTTTACTTCAGAAATAAGGTACATTTAACAATTCTTCCAAGCACCCAGCCAGCTGTATTTATTTAAAAAAAACATCTTGCTATTCAATGTAGCAATCAAGCATGCAAATTAAGTTTGAATTATCATGTTTCAGTAAAAATTTTTAGGATCAGCTTTGCTTGAGGCCATGTTGTTACTGCTGGATTGGGTTGAATAGTGTTGTGAACAAATGTGAGATAACTGTGAAAGAAAGTGGACTGTTTATTGTGATTTCACCATCAGTTTGATGATGGTGAAATACTGATGCCCTGGGATTTTGACTGTTCCTCCTCTTTCCCTTCTACGGGTGGACTGCTGTTGCCATTAGGAAGAACCCAAGAAAGTTCGCTTCGACTACGACCTGTTCCTCCACCTGGAGGGCCACCCGCCTGTCAATCATCTGCGCTGCGAGAAGCTCACCTTCAACAACCCGACGGAGGAGTTTCGTAGGAAGCTGCTGAAAGCCGGAGGGGTAGGTTAAGGGGGGTAGGGGCATACAGAGATGGGGGTAGCAAGCTATGGAGAGTGAGTGACGTTTCTTAATGCAACACAGACGCCTTGCACTGCAGCCCCTGAAGCAGGAAACACTCTTTTAACCTTTATTTATGCAAAGGAGGCTGAGCTGCATGCTTTTTCCAGCAACCTTCTGTTAAACTCCTGTACAGTCCCACACTAGGAGCACCACAGTCAGGGCTTCACGAGCACTGGTGCTCCCAACTCAGAGTTTTAGGTGCACCAGCCCAAATTTAGAAGAACTTCCTTAATTGACATTTAGCATAATAGTCATATTTAATTGAATTGAATTGAATTTATTTATTTGTTTTAGTTACCAAGTTAGCAATCGCAAAGACCAGTGCTTCGTGCTGCGTCCTAGTGCATAGTCAGTGAGGGTGTATCCAAACTTACTTGCTATGTGAGAGCAGTCTTGCCCACATGCACTAAGCATTACAGGGCTGGGTGTAGTGGAATACATTACAGGGGTTTGGAAATGAACTATGATCTTCTCGCAATTCATTATATCAGAGGAATAGATGAATGAAACTAGTAGACATGTATTTCATGATTAATTTTATTCTTAAAAAAGCTACCGACATAACCAGTGCAGTAAAGAAAATGCAATCCATGCTTACAGCTCCTGTACAATCCTGCACAATCTATATAGCCTATATTGTGCAAAAAACAACATGCCACAAAGAACACACTGACTTTGGGAGCACTGTTTTGTAATGTGCCACCTGACTTGTCCAGCGTGCATCATGCAGGAATGGCAGAATTGACATTGCACCGAGATTTGATCTGGTCCTCGGGGCTCTTATGGCAGTTACTTTTTTTTTTTTTTTAGCGCCATCTTACTCTTTTTCATTTAAATAAACTTCCCATTTCGGTGCACCACTCCTCCCACCTCTGCGCCAAGCCAGGTGCGCAGGCAAAATACCACATGAACGGGCAAAGCCTGTCACCAAAATACCAATTTGTCATAGCACTACTTGCAATGTTTTTCGTACATGGAAGTGCTGAAATACTGCTATTCATGAAGTTCATTTGCAGGACAGCTGGTGTTTAGAAGAGAAGCCTTGACTATAAAAACTAAATGGCATTCTGTTTTACTACATGTAACCAGCTACAATGTTGTTTTGTCCCTCATCCTATTCTGAATGTTCATCTATTAACCTACATTGAATAAGCGATACTGAATAATCTTTTTTTTAATAGTCTTTCAATTGGCTGTTTGACAAATGTTGAAAATGAAGAAAGAGAATTTAGCTTGTTTTGTATTTCATCATCATTGATCATTGTTTTATTTGACTGTGGATTGTTCTGTCAGAACATGATGCACTTGTTCTGTTTTTTTCGAAGGGCTCATGGCAGTCAGCGTGAATGACTGTATATCGAGTAGCATTTGGATCTCAGTACTCATATCACCCGATCTACTCCAAAAAATCCTCCATACTCCTACCATTTCTGATAAAGTGGTATCAGTTTACCTCTGGCTGCTACCTCTGTGGCGGGTGCAGGCAGTGTGTTGGCCCCCAGCCAGAGGACCCCTGCAGTCTGGAAGGTTTTATGACTGGAGCTAAGTGCTCTGTATTTACTTTCCCCTCCGCCCCCTTCTTTGCCTCGAGGAAGACTCAAGTGCTGACATAGACCATGTCGAAACCCACATTCCTAGTTGTCAGGGGTAGATTCTCATTACTTAAAGGTCTATGGCCTTGGTACTGTACAATGTCATGAATATTGCCCCCCTCCCCCCAGTGTGTCACAGTGAAGCAGCACCTGATGAGTTACTGCTTTGTTCATGACTGTATCCACAAACTGTACATTTGCCTCAAGGGTTTTCAAAGGGAGTGAATGCTTTTGGCAACAGGCACACACACACTCAGACTTCATTTAATTAAAGAGCGATTCTTTGGCGAAAGCTGCGTTTCTTTGGCCCAGCTAGGATGGTAAAGATCTCAACTGCAAATGATCCCTGTTTGACTTGTAATATCTCTGTTCTTAACAGCAACGGGATCCTCACAAAAGAAGTTCAGAAGACTCAAAAGTAAGATTTCTGACATTCTTTGGGGGGGATGTGTGAAACACATTTATCACATGTATTATATTGACTGTATTTTTAATCCTTTGGAACCCAGGAGCCTGTGGGTGAGCCTTTGTTTTGAATGGTTTTATTTCACTCTCTGAACAAAAATCACTTCATTTTTTATATTTATTTGATTTTTTAAAAATTATTAATTTTGGGGGGGTTGTGGTAATTTTCTTAAATATATATTTTTAATAACTCTAGGTTTCTTGTAATTTTTTTTTTCAAGCATTTAACCACACAAAAAATTACTTAGATTCATCATCAATGATCATATTTTTAAACCACTTTTTAAATCACTTGGTTTCTTTCAGAAACATTGGAGAAAAGGAAATTAGCAAAATCACTGGAAGTTTAGCACAAAAAAATGGTCAAGAAAATAAATGAGAAAGTAGCCTAAAAAAATACTTTAAATAAAAATAAAAATTACAATAAAATTGCCAACCCCAACATTAAAAATGCAAGTAAATATTGTTCAGAGGGTCAAAAAATCTGCCCATAGGCTCGTGGGCTTCAAAGAATTAAAGTTGGTGGAAACTGCCTGATGTGTCGTGATCGCTGTGCTTACATCTCTGCCTTGATGTACTTTGCTGGCTGGGATTTTGAACTTCATGCACCTCGTTCCACCACAGACATGAACTCAAATATAGACCCATCGAGGCAGCTGTGTTGTCTTTCCTTTACTTGCACATTCTGGCCATTATACTAGCCATGTAATGACTGTAAGGGATTCCAGCAATAACAGGCAAATTTAGATGTTTGAATGTGTGCTTTGTAGACATTTGCTGCTCTTGGCATTGAAGGCAGCAGTGCGTTAATCCATTAGACTGCTTAAGTCTCCCCTTAATCTAACAAAACCTACTCTTAGTTCATACTGTACCTGCTTGAAATAACCAAGGTTATTTTAATACATAAATTACATTGGTTTTAATCTGAATATGTTTGATTATTGCATTAGGAAACATAATGCCTTAATTTTACATCTTCAAAATATTCTTAATCCATGCACAAAACCCCCTTCAGACTGCCAATTAAGAAATTCTGAACTAAAATGCACCCAAGAAGTGCAGTTGATGTAAAATATTTTCAGCACACTATTTCTGTGGAGGTATTTTTAAATACTTTACACTTATCCTTGAAATGATATATGAAAGGAAAGCCCTGATTGTCCCTCAATTAAAACAAAGAATGAGATTTCCCTTGAAAAATACCTTAATTTGGTCAAGTCATTTGTCTTCAATTAAAGTTCAGGGGTTCAGTCTTTAAATCCAGTACTTATTAACAAGTGTGGTATGTTTTCAGGTAAAAAATAAGGACATTGTAAGGGTTTCGTGCGTGGCAGTGGTTGCATTTGTTAACTCAAAGACGTTGAAAGAGCAGGACGGGACCTCTTAATATGAAACATGCACACGTTTTCCGAGGCACTGTTGTGATGGTCCTGTTGGTAAATGCTTACATTTGTCAATCACTCACAGATTTCTTGAGGGGTCTCTGTATGTGGTTGTCATTCTAAACAAGACAACATCCATGAATGCATCTTTTTTTGAAGTGGTTAAACTGAAAGCGGTCTCTCGTCATTGTGCCTTGTGTGTTGTTGTTCTTGTGGCAGGTGATGGTAATGCAGGAGGGCTCTACCTCCCTGTTCGGCCAGCACCTGAAGCTGCCTACACTCCCCAACAGCTCACTGCCATCCACCCTCTCCGACCCAAAGAAGAGCAAGGGCTTCCACGGGTCAAAGGTCAGTTTGAGTTTCCAGGTACAGCCTGGAGCTGAACAACCCCCTCTGCTGCCTCCCGTCCACCCCTGAGACTTTTTACCCCTTTAAAGTCTCTGGGCCCTAATCCCCACATATTTGGCGGGTTCAAAGACATCCAACATATTTAAACTCGGTGGATTTCAAAGACTGTTCAACTTTGACTGAAGCGAAGTCTTGGCTGCTGCTCAGGCACAGGCACTTATTTCGATGACTCACACAGACTTGCTGTGCATTTCCATCTGCGAGTGGGCTTCTAGACGCTCATAATTTTGATTTAAGGCCCCTCCAAAACCTTGTATGTGGAAGAGTTTTCATACAATACAATCTCAGAGAGGATTACTCCAGTTGTTATTAGATAACAATCAGTGGAGAGAGACGGGAAAGAAACATGATAGTAGGCTTTAAAGCAAAACATTGGTCTTCTTGACCACAGCTAGGTGACTTGAGGCATTATCTGCCGCAGCATTAAATCATGTCTGTCAATAAACTGGCATGTTGCTTCCATTACATGTTATTTTTAGTCTCTTTTAAATGGTGTCATTTAAGAGCCAGGTTAGGAGAGGCCCATTGCACATGGAAACAGTTTCCAGTCTAAACACACTGTGTGATGAATTACCTTTGGAGCAGGAGGTCACACACACAACACACACACACACACACACACACACACACAGCGCTATTCTAGCATCATTGTCCAACATTGCACGATGGCAAAAAACACATTACTCTTTTCCTGTAAATTTCTAACATTACCACATGTCGAAGGATTTTTTTGTGTGGTTTTGAATTACGAGATTATATTTAATGAAAGGTTTTACACACTGTGACAAAACACAGTATTAAAAAACTGTCATTAAAGACAGCAGTGTGGATGGGAATCAGCAGGGACTCCCCAATAAGATGCATTTTGTGATATTTCCATGCCGATGCAGTGTGTTAAATTTAATATGTGTTTATGTAAGTATTGTGATTCGATATTGTGCAATTTTGGACAAAGTACAGGACTTATTATTATTGTAATTCATCTATAAATATGAGAAATAAAATTGTAAACATTAAATAATTAACTATTGAATAAGTAACTTATTGAATAAGTACAGTAAAGATAAAATAATGTACAATGATAATGAAATATAAATGTGTTTTCTATATATTTTTTCTATATATTTTTGTGCAACTATTGTATTGTGATTTACCTGAATTATACTGAAATTTTTATATTGTTTGATTTTTTTTTTCTCTGTATTTTGATTTAAATTGAAGACACACTATTGATTTAGAGTCAGCATGCCAATATAAAACTGGCAAGGAAAAAAAAGTGTAATTGAATCATTTTTTTCACCCCCCTTCCTAATTACTGGTAGGCTTAAGAATGCATTTCTACTCTTTACTTGAAAATAATACCTTCCTAGAAAGCAGACATTGCAGCATCAGCTGCAGCAGCTTGTGTGTCATTATCGTGGGCCTTTACATCCACTCCAGCTTGTTGTTATTAAAGCCTCTTCCTGATTTTGCATGTTCCTGGGTCACCTACCAGCCTGCCTCTGGTGTGTATCTGAAAGGTTTGTTATAAAAGTGCCGTGTCTGTGATCGGTTCAATGATGATGGCTGTATAGATGCTGTGTGTCACTTCCAGAGCACTAAACCTCTGGGAGATGAACAGCTTTTTTTGTTGGGCCGCCATGGGAGGGAACTGAGTTGAAGGTTTGCTGAGGTGGAGGAGCATGCTGGAGTTTAGAGTGAAGCCGGCAGCTTTACATCCTGCAGGTCCCGGGGTCACGAGCAGATAGGCAAAATGAAAGGTTTTAGAGGTGGCTGGGCAGAGTCGTAACACACCCCGCCGTCTAGACTGCTTTAATGGCTTTACTGCATTGATGAAATATTGACAAGGGGGCTGGAGGTGCGACCCTGGGACAAACGACCCCCGTCGTTAGAACAAACACATTTCCTCCTCTATCTCCACTTGCCCTTCGCACCACTTTTAAGATTGCACATGTGTGGCTGTTGAAAAGGCCCTCCACCCCACCCAACATTGGTGGACAAAAGAAGTCCGGAGTTTGCTCTTTAAGCCCATCGATAGAGACCGGGAACACCCTTTTAGGTTTTCATCTACAAGAATGGACCTCTTTCCACAGATGGTAATGCCGAACTGCAGGGTGGCGTGCTCGTTTTCTCTTTTGTAAAAGGCTTGAGGATTAATGCTCGTTTGACCATGTATCCTAGCTACTGAGGTTTTGGTCACTTTGCTGTTGGGAGAGTATCTATTTGAAAAGCTCTACACAAAGTTTAAAGGGTTGGTAAACCCTGTTAAAAACAGGGCTTTCATTATTTAGTATTATTCTTGACTACTATCTTCATCATACACCAAGATTTAAGAGTTCCTGAAAGTCACTGCCTGTAATAAAACCGAGTTTTAAAGACTGCATATTCTTCAGTAGAGTAACCCCTAGAGTAACATTATAATCATGACTCTGGCAAGACCAACAAAACTGTAGTGAAAATCTCTCACTTGTTGGAAATGGCACTGCAGCAAAATGATAGAAAATGTTTTCCCAGTTAACATTGCTGGAGAGTTCACTGGCTAAAAACTTACATTTAGAGGCTTGTAGTTTAAGAATTCAAGTGAGAAAGTCCATCTCTCTCTCCATCCAGCTCCATATTTAAAGCCTTTGTTACCTCTCGCCACTTCTAGTTGTCCAATATAATCCTCGGCGTGCCGTGCTAACAAGCTAACAGTCACTGTTAATAGGCTTTAGTGTGTTGAAGCTAGCTCAGGATAGCAGGTGCAGTTGAAGAGTCAATCAGTGGAGGTGGGAGACTTTTGATTGTATTTGCCCCACTCTACCATGTGAGAGTTACTTCTTAATCCCCAGTAAAACTGCTTGTTTGAGTAGATATCAACCAACAAGCCTCTCTCTGGCTAGATTCTCACAGTTGGATTATGATTTCTATATCCAACGATGATAACAGTTGAAAAAACATTTTCATGAAAGTGCAGTATGTCAATGTAAACAACACAACATGAACTACAAAGTAATGATATAATCAAACACGAAGCAACTATTGAATGTGAACATGTAAAATAAGATTCAAACATTTTATTAGAGATAACAAGATCCTAACCAAAAGTGACATCTTGAGCTGTATTTCAATATTTTAAGAATTGTTTTAGGGTCATTTTTTGGAACTTGTACTCCCCACTTGCTTCACTTATTTTATTACCACAGCTCTACACCCCCATGTCTTTGTCAGACATTGGCATTTTATACTGGCTAATTATGAAATTGCCCCCTCAAGTTTTCCTGCTGATCTAAAGTGGAATTTCCCTTTGTGATAATTCTTTTTTTTTTTTTTTTTTTTTTTTTTTTTTTATTTTTATTTTATTTTTTTTTTTTTTTTTTCTTTTTGTTTTTCTTTTTTTTTTTTCGTCCTTGTT
>OMLB01014861.1:13152-38314 GCA_900302555.1 Myripristis jacobus
ACTCAGACAACAAACAAACTTATGATTTGTGGCCCCTGGGCTTCAGACCATGTAAACCCATGCAACTCATGCCTGGTAATAGTGAACACATACTGGGCTAATGAAATTCCAAAAGTATTCACATTTTTTTTTATTTTCTTGTAAATCTTTTTTTTTTTTTTTTTTTTTTTTTTTTTTTAAATTTAATTCAGTATTATTTTATTTTATGCTCAGTTAGGTTCTGTGTAATTTAGCTGCAGCTCCCTTAGAGTTTGGTAGAATGTCTTGGCCTTTTTCAAGGTTTCCCTTATTGCTTTTGTCAACATGCTACAGCTCGTAAGTCATGCTTACAGTGCAATAAATGACCAAGTAAATAAAAACCAAACCAGAAGCTTTTGTTTTTCAGTCCTTTATCATTTAGAACAGTGGTCCCCAGCCACCGGTCCGTGGCCCGGTACCGGTCCGCAAGACATTCCAGACCGGGCCGTGCAGTGTGGAAAAAAAAAACAAAAAAAACACTCGCCTGCTCCAGAACTTAATAAACTGAGACTACGCAATAGGCTACTGTCATTGTTTTACATGCCGCACAGCCTATATGCATGCAGTTGTTAGATCACATGTAATTTGGCATCCGACTGTACCTTTTTTCCCGTCAGAAAGGGAAAGAAAGGTCCCCAACCTTTCTTATGGGAAAGATTGGGGACCGCTGATCTAGAATGTGTTCTTCCGTTAACAGCATCAAGTTTAATTTGTTGGCTTTTACCCATAGGATGGCTCCAAAGGAAGCAGTACCACTCTTCTCACCAGCCCCACAACCACCAGCACCAACAGCAGCAGCTTCTCCAAGCTCCACAAACCCTCTAAGGACCACAAAGAGAAGCCTCCAAAAGACTTGAAAGAGCCCAAAAGTGCCTTCAGAGACTGTGGCTGGGAACCCAGCAAAGCCCCCAAAGAACCCTCCAGGAAACCCAAAGAGAACCAGCCACTTCGTGATGTAAATCCTAAGATGGGCTTCAAAGAGCCCAAGTCCTTGTCCAAGGAGCACCGAACTGAGGGGATCTCCCACGGGACAGGGCTCAACAAGCGCCCCTCTGCCCCTGACAGTGATGATCATGTGACCAAAAAGCGTAAAAAGGGATATGTGGATTTATCGGGGAAGCAGACGTCTGGGTCAGATGCCCAGCATTCGGATAAGAAAGTGTTGAAAGATAGATCACAGATGCGGCCGGGCAAATTGCGGCCAGAGGGTGAAGAGGCCGAGCGCAGAAAAGTGTCGACGCTCCCTCCGTTTCAGGAGCTGGTGGACAACGATTCTGACGTGGAGGAGATGTCCACCAAATCAGATGTAAGTGGAGCACCTTTATTTTTCGTTTGTTGTAATAGTTATCCGATGAAATTTTTTTTTTTTTTTACCACAATGGACAGTGCAGGATGGAGACTTAGCCGCTAAAAATAATGGGATATAGAAGAGAATAATGTACATTGGCAGCTGTCAGCTTTGTGCCATTAAGTCCCAAGAGCACAGTAGCTGATGTCACTGCTGTGTGAGGGGGCAGGATGGAGACACTTGTTGCTCTTATCATGGAGGTTAACCCTTGGAAAACCTGGAGCTTATGGGCAAGGTTTTATTTTGAAAGCTCACACACACACACACATTCACACGCGGATGGCAGAGACTGCCGGTGGAGAGGGTTGGGGGGTAATTTTCTTGTAATGTAATTTGAAAAATATAATTCTATTCTATAATTTAATAGTTTTACTTTTCCACTAATTTTTTGGCCAATTTTGTTTTAATTTTTTTTTAAGATTTGTTTTTCCTCACTGTTAGGTAATAGTTTAAAAACAACAAAACAAAAAACAAGACTGATTCCTTGCCTATTTTCAGGTCATTGCTCATTGTCTTTTTTTCCCATGTTTTGATAGACATCAAGTGAATTTACTCAGGTTTCAAAGGGTTGCACACCAGATCAGTGATGCTGGATCAGTGTCAGATTTCTTGTGTTTAAATCCTTTTTTAATACAAGCATATATCTCTTTTAAACCTGAGTAAGTTTACTTGATTTTTTTCAAAACTTGGGAAAAAGTGCAATTGGCAAGAAATGGTGGGTGGGGTATTACACGATTATAAGAAAAGATTACAAGCAAGTCACAATAACATTATATTGTAAAAGATAAAAAAAAATTAAACATTAATGAAGCAGTTTCTCTAGCCCTTGTACTGCATCAGGCTGTGGGACATCCTGATTTGAGCTGTGATGATGCTTTACTTAGGAAATAGTAGAGGTGAAGGGCTGGTGGGAATATCCAGTTGTGTTTTTAAGACGCAGGGATCTGTTGGTGGCCAGTCTTCCTCAGCATGGAGGGGCTGTAAAATCAAATGGCCAACAGGGAGAGAGTCCCCTCCACTGGAGGTCTGGTGGGCTCCAGGGGACAGAATGGGGGGGGGATTTGGTGAAGGTGTGGGCATCAATAAACCTGGTGGGTGTTCAGCTGCCTTTGTCTGGGTGGCCAAGCAGGAAGTAGACAGCACTCACTAATGTTTCAAGGAGCAGTTACAGGATATAATTGTGTTCCCCTAATGTTTAGCTTGTGGTTGTGGAACTGACTCTCCATAAGCCAAAACTGGGCTGAGATGCAGCACTTTTCCTCTGCAATGGCACAACATTTTATGTTAGAAATAACAGTTATTAACTGTGCAGTGACTCACTGCATTGCATTATAGTGTTGGTGCAAGAGAAGGATGAGAAGCTTATCAGAGGACCTTTTCAAAAGTGGGCTTTTGGCTTTTGACTGGGTTGCCAGGTCCTCACACATTTGGTGGAGAATCTCCCCATAAAAAGGCCTGTTTTTAAAGTGAAATAGTAGACAAGAAAGATTTATGGTTTTACAACACCTGAGGAGAATAGGGAAAGGAGGCAATGAATAGCTCAGAGGTCCCCTTTAATCTTTTCGTTTGCTCGTAAGAAGAAAAAGGGCGAACCTTATGCATTTGTGGCAGAAAGCTTCATTGTGTAACTCCCCATGCTTTTAGCAGTTTTCTTTTATGCCCATGGTGTGTTCATTTCTACAGTCAAATACTTACGTAATGGGTTTGACTTGGTTCTTTGTGTGTCTTTCTCTTTAGGGCCTGCTTAGTAAGGCAGGGGAATTATCTCTTACAGGCTACCAGAAACAGTTTTCTGTGTGCGCTTTGTCCGTGTTGTATGTAAATGCATTTTAGCGTCTTTACGGTTGGTCTGTTTTCCCAGAAGGAGGACTCAAGGTGAAGTCGGTTGTAAATGGGATGGTGTGGGGGAAAGTGGGTGGGGGGCAAGTGGAGACGAATGCCAGGTGCTTCATTCTCCCCGGGCTAGCAACCCTGGTGGCCGAGTGCCGGCCAGCCAGCCCTGCAGCCCCACTCACACTTCTCATGTGACCGCTTGTTTGATCTTGGGTGTTTCCACCGAGCGCTGGGCCAGAAACGGCAGAGGGGAGGAAATGTGGAGTAGGTGATGACACGATGGGAAAGCAGGCCGGCGTGTTCACATGAGAACCTTGTTTTGAGCAGACTGGCTGTTTGGCACAAGGATGAGGGCATAGACTGAGTGATTTGTCACCTGCACAAGTTTGTTTAAACATTAGCCCCGATGTATTAGGAATCTACTGCATCAAGACTTTCCAGACCTTTTCATTTTCTGGACCCCCATGTTGCCTGCCATTATGCCCCCTCCCCCCACTTGAATTGATTTGGTTTTCTGGACTCTAGTATTAAAAGATATTTTGGTTTGTGCCCATTTTGAAATTGTCTAGGTGTCACACTTGTCAAATACAGTAGCAATTAAAACTTAAGACTAATACATATTTTTGTGTTCTAGCAGTGTGCAGTGAATTAACTGCTAATGTTACAGTGCGTATTCTGCTAATTTACTAATAAAAGAGAAAGAAAGAAATCAAGTAAAATTTCCTCAGGTTTCAGAGGGTTAATTCTGACATACGAGGTAATAAATTTTATGTTCTTAGCAATATTGTAGCAATATTTCGGTTCTAAATCCAGTAAAGATGAGTGTGCAGAGTTTGACATTAGCCGCCTTGCTCTAGAAACAGCTTAACTCAAACAAGTTAACAAGAGCTGGCAAATGAACAGTATGTTTGTGTTTATGTACCCACAACATTTCTGTTTAAATGAGTTGCCTTTGTTTGAATGAACCTACAACGTCAAACTGAAAGCTCCTTAATTCACATTAAAACGATGTTGTTTGTTCAGCCCCTGCTGAATCAGGAGAGCAAACCAAAAAGTTTCGGTCCGTTTGGCCAAGTCTCCTGGCATTTTGTCTTTTTGTCCTCAAGTTAAGAGAAGAGACCGGGCTGATGCAGGCAAAGTGCTACTAAAGGCTGTTTATCGTCCTTGAAGAGGACTGCTTTGGTGGCTTTGAGTGAAGCAGGACAAAAGCCCTAAAACGGAGTAGTGGTGAGATTTATGGCACTCTGAAGAAGCTGTCCCATAAACCAATAGACCAGCTGTGTGTTGTTAGTTGGCAGGAGTTGACAGCCATTGAAGTTGCTCTGCCTTTTGTCCTCCATTCTCTTTTTGTCTCATGTCTCATCTGCACATCTTTCTCCTCCCTCTTCTCACCATAATTTATTTTTTTCACTCTCTACTTTGCAGCCTCCTGTTGGATCTGCAGCATACCAAAATCCTAGCAGACTTCTCAATCACACTCATTGTTATGACAGTCTTTTTATGTCAGAAAATACAAGTACTGTCTCATATCTTACGGCAAAACCAAAAATTCTTTTAGCTGAAAAGATCAAATTCCTGCTGAAATGATCACTTGATCTGTTAATGTCTTTTTTCGCTCCACAGTGAAATGCTGTAATCACTTTGGTACCGAGTCACCTCCAGCTCGCCCCTCCGCTTAAAACTGGGCTTTTAGAACTGGGAAAAGCTCATAAATTGCAACAAGGATGCAGTGTCAGAGCCTTGGGGGGAGAAATAGCTCACACTAGCAGACTTGGCTGCAGATGAAGTGGCTATATCCCCGTCGTAAGAGATGCGATTATCTCGCCTCCGATTTGTGACGGCTCACACGCCTCTGGAATCTGAATGGAATTCCCATCCTTCTCAGCCTGAAGCATTGTAGTATGGGTTAACAAGGGAGATTTATTACATCTAGGTGCCATTAATGCTCAGTGCAGCGTGGCAGAAAAGATTTTTGACTTTTGTGGCAAAGAGTAATATCTTAAATTCACCACTGCTGTATAGCGCCCTGTGACATCCATGATTCAGAAAACACAGACTCAAAAATCAAGGCATAAACAAGGATTTCATATATTATCAAGGACTGGTGTGAGGTAAATGCTTAAATTCGCACATATAGTAATGTGAACATCGAGTCATTATAATTGGTGTAAGTGTTTCTGCAGACCTTCTGTCTCTCTCCTTGATAGAAATCCTGTCGGTGGTTTTGTGCAGCAGCTGGCCATAAACAGCCTCAAACACAGAGAGAAACCAGACCAAGCCACCAGCAAACAATAAGCCGACAGCCTCTGAAACCCTTAAGAAGCAGCATGAAACTAACTTGTTCTGACACAATCCACTTATTTCATGCACTTTTATTGGTAGGCAAATCTGTTCCAAGCACTTAAGTTAAAGTAAACTCAAAGCACCATTTTGCTAATGGTTTCATCATTGTAGTTGATACACCAAATTTCCTGTATTGAAAATGCTTAAAGATGCACAAAGCCCAAATCACCCAAATATAAAAACTGGAATAACAGAATTTTGGGAAAGAAGAGCAGTGTTCACTGAGAAGATTTGCTAAGTTACCACATTTTTAATAACTTTTGCTTAGAGATTTTGATGTTGTTTGGCATTAAGTAAGCAAGTCATCAATACTGGCCGGTTTTAGTTTTACAGTGAAATATTGGCATCGGCCCAAAATGAACATTTCTGCCAAAATGACATGCCGATATGTGAAATAAGTCAAATTGGCCCTGGTTGTGGCTGTTGTCAGGATTGTCTCAGGGAGAGCATCACCCAAACCTATTTAAGCAGGAGGAATTTTGTTTGAAAGAAAATGTCATAGGCCTATATATAGATGAATATGGCATGTTTTACATAACCGTAGTCGAAGTAATTTTCTTTTGCCCAGTGAATGTTTACATTTTGAAAAGCAATGTATTTTATATCTGCATCTGCCAGTGGGCTTTCATGATAAGAGCAGGCAAAATAGGTTCATTCCACTACAGGAGAGGCTTAATGTTCTCTGCAGTTAGGGGGGGAAAATATGTGCAGAGGTTCCATATTTTGCTCCTGCCACAGGGTTAGTGGACCGGTTCAGACAGACCAGGATCCAGATGAAGAGCTTGTTTGACTCTGACTTGTGCAGGTCACTTCAGAGCCAGCCTGATGCTGTGTCCACTCCAGTCCTTCTCCTCCTTTAATTTGTAACTTTACCATTCTGGTTAAGCTCTTGAACATCTACAGAGTTTAATAATGCATTTATTTTTTAACAGCGGTATCAAATGTGGGTTTGTGACAACACTAATATGTGATGTAACTCACTCCTGTTATTCCTGGGCACCCTGTTGTTGAATTTAGAGAGCTTGTTGGACAGATACCGAGCACATATGATGCCTTTTTGTACAAAAAAAAGCTAAACTTCTGAGCACTGAAGTAAAGAAAATGGCCCATCATGAATGGTTTCAGTGCATACAGGTCTGTGTCCAATATGGTAAAGGCATACTTCACACAGCTAGTGTTAGCCTCCTGCCATTGAGCTGGACTTTACTGACCCTTAACCACTAACCCCTTATCCTTTGAAACCTGAGAACATTCAACATTATTTCATTAAAAACATGCAGGACAAGGTGATGAGCAAATTAGCAAGACATGACAAAAGTACAAGACAAGAAAAAATAAATAAATAAATAAATAAAATCCATAGACTCCAAGGACTCAAAGGCTTAAACATCAAATTCAGTGATGTTGGATCAACATCAGATTTCTTTTTTTTTTTTTTTTCGTTTTAAAACTCTACACAAAATTATACATGGACAAACTTGTAGTAGGCTAATTGCTGAAAAAGAATACAAGAAAAAATACAAAACTAATTACAACCAATTCAAAATACGCCACCTCCACAAAAAATCCCTTGCCTTAATCTTAATTGTCATGTCTCAAAAGCCTCGTTCAGACTGCAGGAAAACCAGATTTGTTTCTCAAATCAGATCTTTAATAGAGACAGTCTGCACTTTTTTTTGCAAGTGATCAGATCAGATTTGTGTCCAGACATCACCAACCTATCTGCATGTGTTGCTTTGGGAACAACGTAGACATCACTTCGTATGCTAATGATGCGACTTTCCAATGTGGAAGTATGACAAATGGAGATCCTTTCATCTCACCCACCAAACAGTACCACTGTCCCGTTGACTATTGTTCTCTGTGTTGTCCTCCATACCACTGTGCTAGCAGCAGCATGGATTCTGCCCAGCTGCTCTGATGCACTTCTGTCACTGTGGATTTGACGTCATCTTAGTGTGTCGCATTGCAAGTGACTGACACAGTTTGACCATTTGAGACAGCCTGAGAGGCCAGAGCATCTCGACTGAGACACATTTGTCCAAATCTGACTGGAATCACATTTCAAACGGCCTCCAAATGTCCAAAATTTTGACAATCAATCTGGATTTGCCAAAAAAATGTGTTTGAGCAGGCAGTCTGAACAAGGCCTAATTCATCTTCCTTGTTGTTCTTTATTTTATCTCTTTTTAAATAAATACATTTAAACTTTTTTCTCCAAGTGCTGCTATTCTCTATTGTCTGGTTTGATTTTATGTCTGAGCTGAACACTGAGAGACGCTGTGTAATTTACAGCCAAAGGGCTCTGACCAGGCATTTGATGTCAGACAGACGACCAGGCTGTAAAATCCTCCCTGACAGAGAAAGGGAAAGAAAACAGCCATGGCAGCATTTCTTTCCACATTCTGCAGACTTGGCTCTTAAACACAACACCTTTAAGGATGATTTCTGATGCAGTTATGCCAGTTTTATAGGGAAGGTGAGGTGAAGGTGAGAGGTGTTTGTGTAGGCAGTGGCTGGTCAGTGCTGGAGAAGCCAGGCTGTATGAACATTTCATCTTTCTTTTTTTCCATTGACCTTCACTGAGCTCATTTGAATTGAAACTCTGTGCCACATTTTCTGTAGTGTAGTGCCTGGTTTCGACAAGAGTGTTTTTGATGCACAAAAAGAGAGAGAGGATATATACCTTTTATTAGAAAATGTTGTTTTCATTGATTCAGTACCATGTGATATTTTTGGTGTAGGTGATGCTGCATTTTACTCTTGTCCAGGTGGAAGACCTCTGAAATGACATTTAGAGAATGATGGTACATTGAACAAATGGTATCTATGATAGATACCATAGAACAGATGGTAGCTATTGAACAAAATTGTTTTAAGTCTTGTAGTTAAAGTCTTAGTCAAGTCTCAAGTCTAGTCTCAAGTCTGTCAAAGCACGTCAAGCCACAAGTCTTGCAGGGCCATTCAAAACGTCATGTTAAAGACATGACTTTTTTGAGTTACATAAATGCAAATCATGACACAAGCCTTGACTTGCATCTCTGAATGCTGATGAGCTGTTAGAGAGGCACTGGACCATTATTTTTGGAACATTTTCTCTTGTCATGTAAGCCTGCTGCCTTGAACATGAATAAAACTCCCTATGCTGAAAAGGTCAGGCAGGTCTGTGTGCAGCCCCACAGACTTGAGTGTGAAGTGTTGAAGCTGAGAGATTACTCAAGGTCAAACATACAGTGCTTTAAAGCTCCTACCGGTGCTGTCACTTTTTCAAAATATCCACTTTGAATGATTTTGCACTAACATGCTGTTCATTTGAACTGGTTCAAACTATTAAATTTTTCATGATATTCAAACAAGTGTTGGAACTTGGCAAAAAATAAATAAATAAATAAATAAAAAAATGACAGCTCTAGCTCCTACACACCATCACTTGCAAATTTCTTTATTTAAAGGCACACTATGTATTTTTTTCAGGTGATGTAGTACCATCCAGCAGCTCTTGCTCTCCATATCTGTATAGACTCAATTTCAAGTTCTCTATTAGCTCTCTGAGTAGACACAACTGCCCAATGTGTGGAATGAGTACATAATTTAATTGTTGGGGCAGCATGGCTCTCCTGGTCAGGGAATTATAAGCATGATTTCAGTCATTGCAGATCTAGAAATGAAGCTGTTCTCCTTCTGACAGAAACAGTGTTTTTTCAGTGGAGATGGAAGTAATTTGAAGAGAGACCTGCCGATAAGCACCCTGTGCAGACTGTAGTTTCTAATGTACAGGTGCATATCAAAGCAACCTGGGCCTCCATCACACCTCAGCAGAGCCACAGGCTGATGGCCTCCATGCAACGCCGCACTGATGCAGCCATTTGTGCAAGATGAGCCCCGACCAATTATTGAGTGCATAAATGAACATATTTCTCCAGAGGGTCAACATTTTTTTGATTGGTTTTATGTAATCTAATATTTTGGCACTGGATACTGGATTTTTTATTTTCATGTACTGTAAGCCGTAATCATCAAAATTAAAACAAAAAAGGCTTTAAATATTTCACTTTATGTGTAATCAATGTAAAATACATTTTTGTACTTTTTGAATTAAATTATGGGGGAAAAAATGAACTTTTCCATGATATTCAAATTTTTTGAAATGCACATGTATTTTGTTGATTGCTCTAAAACAACAGATATTATTTCTAACAAATATAGTGAATGGGCAGATTCTGAAATATCAAAACGTGGGAGAAAACCAGGAGAAATGAAACCCCAGGAGAGCAGCAGGGGAGTGACAGGAAGATCAGAAGAGTTGGCAACATGGGATGCATATTTGACCATCTACAATTATTTTCAGTGTGTTTTCTTGTGGAATTTACTCATGAACACACACTGAGAAAATATATTGTGAGCATATGTGTGGCCACCAGTGGAAAAGTTATCACTATGATGACGTTATTCCAAACTTACTGAACAAGTCTTCAGCAGCTTCAAATGCGTGTGAGTGTTGACAGCTAGCAGCAAACTTTCAGGCTAGCGCTGCCCGATGCAGCCAGCATCAGCCTGGCTATGTGTGTGTAGGTTTTTTGAAAGAAATCAAGCAAATTTGCTCAGGATTCAAGGGGTTAATCTGGCATCTGTTTTTTTTTCTCCCCCAACAATTGGTGGTCTCTTTATAGCCGGTGAATTACGAAGGCTGGCCATCAGCCTTATCAGTCGGGAAACGTTTCCCATTAGCCTCACAAATCGTAGCTTTGTGCCCTGACCAAGAAGCTGGACTGTTCCAGCAGTCGGGTGCTGCTTGGACTTGGACCGAGTCGGTCCCTTCTGAGGTTCATCGGAGGGGAATGTAAACAAATTAATTCCAATTAACTTTAATGTCTTCCTCAGATTTCCTTTTGGGCCCGTCTCCAAACAGGATTAACTAAATTTGCTGAATGTTTTCCTCCTCCCTGTCCTTGAGCATCTCAAGAGCCTCACTTCACATTCTGTGCTGGTTCGTCTTGTTAGATCTGCTTGAATCCTGGAGACTTGATCCAAAAACACAAAAGAGAAATGTTAGTTTACCTGCTATGGCACATTTCCTGTGAATCCTCCGCATAACTCTGGTTTACAGTGCCGTTTGCAGGAAAGATGCTGGTGAGACTATGGGCCAGATGCACGAAGGAAAAATACATTTTCAAATGGAACATAAAAATGCATTAAATGAACATCAATTCAAATCACTCTGATAGGATTTTATGTTTTACAATAATTATTAAGGATTGGAATATTAAAATAAGAATATTTGAGTGAAGACTTCGGAGAGTTTATTGAAAGAATAGCAACAAGATCCTATAGACTATGATAAGCATTAAAACAGAGTTAATGAATTTCAGAGTTTCTGCAGTGGAAGTGTGAATCTGTCCTGTCCTGCAGTCGTCACCATGGAGCCATCAAACCATTTTCATTTTATTTCAGTGACTGTACGTCCCTCCCCTGACACAACATTCACAGCATCATGGATTTTCTGTGGCGTTTGTTGACTTTTTGACTTTCCTGTAACACCAGCACTAACACTCTGGAAAGTCACTTTTGCTTTTCTTTTTGAGGTTCATTTAACTTTGATTTCAGCTGCTCAAGTTGTTTTCCTTGCTCCAGTCTTTTTTGTTGTTATCTCCCAGTATGTTGTACATGACACCACAGCTGCCCTCATATACTGTATGGTGTTTAGGGGGGCATTAAATACACTAATAAGACATGCTCAGACACATGCCTCCAGTTTATGAACCAGTAGGATTCATCATTCTCCTGGGTAATAGCAGATTTGGCTAGGTGAGTTCTCGCTTTAACAGAAAAATAAGGAAATATGTGTTTACATACATGTGATTGAGAATACCACTGTTCCTCCCAGCATGGCCAGGAAACACCCACTCTCTCATTAGTGGCGCTAAGGCCGCTTCTTCCATAGTTGCAACTCATAACTCTTGACATCCACTTTCTTCAGCTTTTAAATGTAACCATTACGTATGTTCTCCTTTAATGTATAAAGCCTTACTGATATACATCTATTACCACAAATAACAAAGGCCTGACACCACCCAATGTTGGATTACACAGAGTATTTCATTTCATGAGATCCCTGCATGGTGCGATGAGTAATGATGTTGAATTTCTGCAGACCGCACTAAATGTGGTCAGTTCACTTGGCTTTCAGTGTCGTGTTTGTCTGTGGTCGCAATTTAGCCTGGTTAATGGGAGAGCCATGTGTGTGGCACATCATTAGGCTTAGTGATTTATGAGAAACTAGATTCAGAGCAGAGGCCTGAGCCATAAAGCAAAGGCCCGGCTCTTCTTTTGAGATTTGACCAGGATGAAGCCAGGGAGTAGAGCAGCTCTAGTTGGATGTGTTGGCAGGAGGCTGCATCTGTAGTGATATCTTCACAAACACAGGGCTTTTCAAAACTTTTCATGTTCTGGAACCACAAGTTGATTTTGATTTCAGATTTGATTTTATCCTACAGGGACCCATATATTGAGATATTTAGTTTTTGTATTTAAATGCTTTTTAAAGGCATCTGACCACAGCCTTTCATAATCATTTAAATACAAGACATCTGACATCAATCCTTTTTTGTGTGTGTATATTTTTGGCTCATTTTTTTCTTACTAGTGTTGTGTAATAATTAGTGACAGGGGTATGTTTCTGAAAGTAATCAAATGTGCAGATTTCATAGGGTTACACTGTGTAGAAGTCATACTTGAACACAGAGAGGAGATATCAAAATGAGTCCGGATACTTTTTGTGCACATCGTCTAGTGGCAATTCAAGTGACTAACAATTTCTAGTGAATTGAATTACAGCAAAATTAAACTGTGCCTCATTTTGCTGAGGACCCCCTGGAAGCCACTCAAGGACCCCTGAGGGTGCCCAGACCCCATTTTGACAACCACTGCTCTAGTTTGGATGAAAAACTTAGTATCTCCTTCTTTTTACTTCCAATTGATCCTGCAAATTGTGATATATCAATACTTGTAACTTTCATTACCTCAGAGATGCTTTCATCTTCCACTTTTATTAAGCCTCGGCTCCTGTCGATGGCACTCTAGCAATCATTTCACTGCACTGAACTTGGATTGCACTTAATAGTCGACCGTGAGAAAACAGCCAAATGCATTCCCCCTTCCTGTACACAGAAGTGACTATTTTAGACTCAGAAAAATAAATATCACTTTATTTTTTTTGACCAAATAACCTCTATTAATATTGTGAGGATATTGTAGGGATGACTATCGCTGAGTTCATGCGGGTGCTGGAAATCCTTGAAAACGCCTGAATTTTAATGTGGTACTTTCAGGGTTTGAAAAGTGCTTGGATTTTGAGGTACTTGAAAGTGCTTGAAAATATAATTGCATTACTCTCACAGTAAATAGCTGGGTCTGGGACATATTTTGACACTTATATATCTGTTTGCAGATATGCAGATGTTGTCCTTTTCTTCAATATTGGAGGTGTCAGTGGATATGCAGCAGTTTGATTGATATTAGCCATTGTAGAATTTATCAACACTACTTGGTTATCTGTGGGAAGCCCTTCACCTGAGATGATTGGAATGACATCTTTTGACCATAAATATGCAGGAATATGTTTTATTACTGTGATAGTTGTTGCTTTCATCATCCTGGGTTTCAGTGGAGAGTTTTAGTACGGCATCATCTAAGTTATGTTTCAGATGTTTTTCCATCATGACTATAATAACATTCTTGGAAACACTGGGTACTATTTTGCAATTTATCATTTTTGCCTTGAAAAATGGCAAATTTGTAGATATCAAATATCTGCTCTGTTAGTTATTGGCAACTTGAATCCAAAATTACTGGTGTTGACCTTCAAAACCCATGTTGGTTGAACCATAATCTGATTCATCTGTTTTCTCTCTCTTCCTCCCTTCCTCTGTCTTCTTCCTCCCAGTCAGAACAGCCCAGTCCAGCCAGTTCCAGCTCCAGTTCAGGCTTTGCCCCCACTCATCACAAACGACAAGGTGATTTGTTGGCATGTGCGCATACACACACAGACATACACACACAAAACTGTTACACCTGATGGCTCATATGGAACAACTGACTTCAGTACACATTTATTTGGCAGCGTATGTGCTCCTGCAGCAAAATTCCTGCTAAAAATTGACAGAAATTTGTCCTACATCTATTATTCCACTTCGTTGTTTTTGTGTGTGGCTTCAAAGAATTTGTATTTAAACAAAGAAATGGAAATTGATACTCACTTTACATGCTTAACGGCGCATCAACACCGAGGACAAGGAATATCTTAAATATGATTAAATCCAGATTTGAATGAATGCAGGAACTGGAAAGCCCTCAAACAAGCCCTGTAATTAAAAAAACAGACTGAAATGACTGAAAGTTTTATATTCATGTTTGTGGAGAAACTGAGGAAGCACCGTCCTAAATCAGGGCTGGGTTTCCCAGAGGCGTTTTCAAATCAATTTTGTAACAGTGATGGGCTTTATAACAGAGATTATCCTGGTGTTAAAGGGTAAGTCCCGCTTTTTAATGCAACAGAGAGCAAGTAGCCCTTAGAATAGTCTCAGGACAAAGTACATTTATAATGCATTGTCTGCTTCTCTATTAATTACAGAAGAAATATTTCACTGTCACAGATGAGTAAACAGTTGTGGTGGACAGTGTATTATTATATCAAATTCAGAGTGAAATCACTATCTGTCAAAATCAGGAATTACTATTTTTGAAACATATCAGTTTCTTAGTGGGCAGGCTTTTATTTCAACAGGGTTTTTTTTCACCATCGTAAAAATATCACATTTCATTTTAATTTCTGGGTGGGATTATTTTCTGATCTTTTTGTTTATTAATTTTTTATGGTAATTTTATGCTAATCTCCTTGTAACTTAATTTTAATTATATTTATAATGGATATTTTTTTGTAAATTGTTTGAAGTATTTTTACTATTTACTATTTTATGGTAATGTTTTGCTCATTTTTTGTACTATTGTTTTTGCTAGTTGCCAATATTTTTTCTTTTCCTCATATTTTCCTCATTTTTGGTCATTATCTGGGAATTGTCTTTTTGCTAAGTTTCAGATCTTCGGATCTACAGATTTCTTGCTCATCACCAAAGAGAAATCAAATGAATTTGCTGAGGTTTCAAAGGGTTAAATGATATCCAGTCATTTAGCAATAGTGGGGGCTAAATTGTGCTGATAGAAATTTCTCTTGACCCATTTCTTTGATTGCTGTCAGGCTGTAAAAACCACCTGAATAATCACATGCAGAAAACAAAATATTTAAGATAGTTTGAAGTGGGAAACCCAGCCTTGATGCTTTGGTCATAGGAGAGCTCCTTGTCTCAGGGGTGACCTGCCTGTGTGTTTGCATTTTATTTTATCTGAATGCAGTGGTGGACTTCGTCATCAGGAAAAGGGTGGCCATCCCTGCCACCACCCACACAGGTAACAGTTACACTGCCGTGCTTTTGATTTGATGCCCCATTCACGCCTACTGGCCACATCCCAGCCCTCACCCAGGCCACATCTGCATGGAGAATATATTTCAACTTTGCCTATTTGCATGAAAATTCATGCATCTCCCTGCTTGTGGTCATGTCAGAAGGGGTTGGTATTGTATCTTGGATGTGATACCAGTAACCCTCTGGTCACCAGCTCAGAGGTCCCATCACTGCTGCTCAAGCAACATGGTCACTGTTGTTTCTTCTGATCTCGGAGGCTGAGGACACACTGAACAACTTTTAGGCTAAGTATAGCAGCAATTTGGCATTACAAATTACGACTGAATTTCCTTTGGGATTTGAGTATTTATCTATCTATCTATCTATTCCACTTATTTGGACCTGTCTTATTTAGGCCCTTTTGTCAAACAAGGAAGTGGCTCCAATCTGGTTTGCAAATGTAATTTTGAAAGATTCTGAGCATTTCCACCAAAAATAAATTGGTTTGGAATCCAAAATGTTGGTTCCCAGCTCAAGCTAAAAAATTGAAAGATTGCTGAAGAGTTGGCGCTGGCTGGGACTTCTAGACCCCAGAACCAAACTGCAGAGTGTTATGAACTCAACGGTGTGCTGGGTCGTAGAGCAGCAAACCAGCAGACTGGGGCTGAATTCAGACACAGCGGTGCTGGAGTCAGTGACCTGACGACTTGACCTCACAGTGGTTCCACTCCAAACTTGTGCAAATGCGAACCGGTTCACTAGTTAGCACCTTGGTTCCAAGAATCCTTAATGGAGCCAGTTCCAGATCTAGAACTGTTTTGGTCAAACAAGCATAAGAGATCATTCTGCAGTGTGGTGTTGAGGACTTGGAACATAATCTGTAATGTGTAGCTGCAGTTTGCATGTCATAGACAAAAATTTAGTGAGGATTAATTTCTCCACTGCCAATTGGATTACGTGACAGCAGCCAACATCTGTCCCACCTTCTCTTGCACAGAGCACATATTTGCATTTTAACATATTGTCACTGTCCAATGAAAATCCGCTTCATTTTTGGAGAATTTCATGTTTAAATATAATTTGAAGATTATCCTGTTTGCCCATGGGTTAAGTAAGTTCTATAGCCCTTGGGTTCATGTATCCTTTTCAAAACTAATCAGATAAACTGAAAATGCACAGTTGTCCTGCTAAATTCAAGACTGTGTTTTTTTTGTTTTTGTTTTTTTTAGCCTCTGAAAAGTTAATGTTCTGGAGATGCATGGGTTTGACTGGACAACAGTGGTATCATACATACTTTACAAAATTTCAGGAGATCAGAGTGTGTGAGGTCCCCGAAAAAACTGTTGTTGAACATGTGGGCTAATTGTGTTCCCCAAATCCGACTGGCCAGTGAGCGTGTTCCCTGAATCAAAGTGGCAAGTGTGTGTTGCACAAATCCAACAGTCTGTGTGTTCCCTAAATTCAACCCCTCAGTGAGAGTGTTCCTCTTGAGATGCAAGATGACAAAATTTACAAAAGCCAGTCGTTCCGTAGTGTGACCTCCAATCTTTTCAAAGTATGTTAAATTGTCAAGTTTGTCCCCAGCCTTTCTGGAATCACACCAGCAACCTTTTCTAACCTGCGGGCTGCAGCATGGGATCCTTGGGGTCCAGCCCCAATTTTCCACTGGGCCGCATCCCGTCCCTCCCACTGCACAGCATGATCAGCTGCTTTGTGCATGATATGTGTTTTTGTGTTCATGACTCAAAACTAAGCTTTATTTTTATGCCCCCCACCCTGCTGTGTTCTCTCTTACACACACACACACACTCTCTCACACAGTACTGGGTCCACTGCAGTCGATAATTCAGGATTTACACTCAGACGACAACGACGAGGATTCGGAGGATGATGAGGACAATGACATGGACTCAGACGTAGAACGCCCAGCGCACACACATCTAACACACCACCAACGGAGGTTAGTCCCTGGTCACAATAGGCCAGCTGACATTACATCTGTACAGAGTGCAGCAACACAAACATTTGTATGTCAGAAAAACTGCAAGATTAAAATTTAAAGGACCAAACCAGTGATTTTCCATATTTAGTGAAATATCTACAAAATGTTTACACTTCATTTTTCTGTTGATCTTTTCCCAATGCGAGCAGTCGTGGTTTAGAACTCCAACATCATTTTTTCTCCCTTATATCCAGTCATTGGTTTCCATTCATTCCACTACAATATGAAAACGAACTTTCAGACTTCAAACTTCACACTTGACTCTTCACACCAGTATTCCATCACTGTAATAAAGTCATCCACATTAGTTTTCCTAAAAGCAGCAGCACTGTTGTGTTTTGATGACTGTTTTGACTATTTGATGACTATATTCCACAGCCAATTATCAGTTCTGTGTTTTATGAACGGTGACAACTTTGTTAGTCACAGAAGCAGAACATTATAAAGTGGCTTTTGATTATATGTTTGTTTTGATTATATGTAAATCTTTAGTACCCCTGCATGATTTTGCAAATGGTTTGTTGACATGTAAAATGTGGGTAAATTGTAAAGCTAGAATTCATGTACCCTTCAGTAATGTATATTTTGACCAAAAAAATCACTGGTATGGACATTGTAATTATGAAGATGTTTGGGTTGTCACAGCAGCATATAGCAGCAAAGACTAGGACATATGTAGAACAAAAGAGCCTAAGAGTTGAGGATTGAAACATTTAACAATCAGTAAAAGCAACATAGTCTAAGAAAAAAATAAAAAGCACATGCAATATGAAAATTAACCGAAAAAAATCTGTCAGACTTTTTAGAGGTTTTATAAAAGTGCAGTGTTTGTTCTGTGATTTCCCTGTCAGTCCAGATTTTTCAATGTCAACACGACCACTGCCCAGTTCCACGTGTGTTTGCAGACAACCTTGTTTTCCAGTTTTACAACAGAACTACCACCAACTTCCAGACTTTTAGACTGAATAATATTTCTTTCGGGTGGCACAGCATAAACTACAGTATTCCTACAGTGTTCTTGCAGTATGACAAGACCACTGACGACTTTCCAGACAGACCAGCTAATGGATATTGTTTGTACCTGACAAAGAATATCTGGAACAGCAGCTGCTACCAGATCAGAAAAAATTCAGTTGCACTGTTACCACACTAATTCTGCGGGGAGGCGTCTGTGATTGTGTGCTGCAGAAAATGCTGCATTTGGATTTTCAGTCCCAGAAAGAAGAATTTGCTATGTTAAAGCCTATCCACACTGAGTTTAATGTGAGTACGACAAAATTAGTCCGAAGGCGAATTTTCATCTTTGTCAGAAAAAGTTGGGATTCCTGAATGAAAGGGAAAAAACCCGCCTATCCACTCTGAGTGGAATCCTCAGGTTTCTGTGTCTGTCAGTTTTGGCCGACCTTCTCCTTTACAAAACAGGAAAAAAAGGAAGTTAACTTGCTGGCAAAGCTATAATCAGTGCTACAGAAATGACACCATGAATCCAAAGTGACAGCCTTCAATGGAAACTCACTCGATTGCCATATTAGCTCTTTTTGTTCTACTTGTATGCAGCTGTGTTACGGCTTTTATCATATTAGCTCTCCATCCAAAAGCTAATCTGATTGGTCGGTGAGTTGTCTTTCAGCCTCAAAAAAAAAAAGAAAAAAAGGTGCATTCTTTTTGTATATATGTGTAATCAACTTATGTTTTTTTTTTTTATCCTATATTGGTAGAGTCAGTTTGAGTGACGGCAGCGAGAGTGAGAACAGCTCCTCCCCCTCGCCGCCCTCCCGCAATGATGCCCCGCCCCTCATAAAGACGAGTAATAACCAGGTAAGACGATGAATAAGATGATGTAATCTGTGAATGTGTGTTGGCAAAAGTAATCAGCATATCACAGGAAACCCACACAAACATGGTTCATGGGATCTGCTTGTACGTATTAGGCCTTAAAATGCAGAATCTATTTTTAAAAACCATAACTGAACAAGGAAATTAATAAATAGGGTGTACAAAGACAGTTAAAGTTCAGATCCTAAAAAATGTCTAGTTCCAGATCTTTGTTGCAGTGTCAGTGTACATGCCTTGTTCTGATCATTTTAGTCAGAAACTCTTATGAAACGTGCCATTTGAACAAGACATGTCACTCTAATCTGCATATGTGTTGTAACAGTAAAAGACAACAGACTATGGGCTAATTTAGCACAGCAGAGCAACATGGTTCAATTCCATGAGCTTGCAGATAATCATTTTATGACTTACTGTAATGTCTAGCCTGTATAAAATGTAAACATAGAGACAGGTGACAAATTAAAGGAAAGTGATTGAGAGGTACGTGGCAAGCAGAAAGCAGGATTGTGGAGGCTCTGTCATGGACTTTGGGGGATTATTTCATCATGTAGCAGATCCACTCAACAGCTCAGAGGGCCTGGTACTCTTCATGGAGGTTTCTAGGCAAATGAGCCTTGTAGGTTTACAGTGCCACCACACACATGGCTGCAGTGGTCCTTTAATGGTTTGAGTAAAAGTAATGCCAAACATCTCTGAACTGAAATTTACTTTCAGATAATTCTGGTTTGTTTGTTTTTTATTTATAAATGCAGTGATGTTCAAGACACTGTTTTGGTGGCTTTTGATGACTTGCATGATTTTGATGGTGGAATCTTGTAGAATTTTCAAATTGGTTTCATTTTGGTTGAAATCTGCTGACCAGAATGGTTGTGACATATGTTTACATTTTAATAATGATTTCTTAATACTTCAGAAATCATTTAGTGAGATTTAATTCACTGGATATGAGAGGTGTAAGCCACGAGGAGACCACTCATTTGTTAAGAAACCATGGCTCAGTTCAAATGCTTCTGGATTTCTGTTTGTGTATACAGTGTTCTGAGGAGCTGAATGACCTGGGCCCATGAGAAATCATGATATTAAATCATTCTACTGATTTAAGTACTTTACTTAGGACATCCAGAATCCAAATCCAAGCCGGTCAGATGTTACAGTGATACCCCAAGTTTGACCCATCAGCTTCTTCCGTGTCGTTACGAGAGCTTCACTTGGACTGTTCCACTCCAAAATTAATCAAGTCCACCTGGACCAGCAGACAACACCATTTCAACCAGTGACCTGAATCTGAAAAAATGTTTTGAAGGATGCACAGCAATGTACCTTTGGTTAGGATTCATCATCATGCTTTTTTCCAGACTTCTGGCTTGCTAACCAGTGGAACTACTTTGTTTCTGTATCACTACACAGTGGTCTCACCTACCTTTGTGTAGTGAAACTGAAAGTCGGTCCACCAGTTAGCAAGTGAGAAGTCTGTCCTTCAGAACATTTTTTTCAGCTTAAAATGGTGCTGTTTGCTGAGCCGGCTACATTTCATTGAATTGATTTTGGAGAGGACCAGTCCAGGTGAAGCACATGTTGTCTGGATAGGGAGCGAGTTGAGGGGTCAAACTGGGAGGATCTATCACACGCATACAGAGGAGAAAATGCCACTACATGGGAAAGAACCCGATCACTTAAAGTGCTGAAGCAGGATCTGGCTGCATCCAAAAACTGTGAATCCAGTGCCTCCCTAATTTCATAAAAGGCCAATATTCATAACCCAGTGTATCAACCAATTCTAACTATACTGAAGTGGACCTAGCTTCTTACTCAGAGTGTTTATTCTGTCCTCCATCAGATATTGGAAGTGAAAAGTCCCACCAAGCAGACCAAGCAGGACAAGAACAAAAATCTAGATTGTGACAAGGTACTTTTTTTTTTTCTTTGTGTCTGACATACAGTAGCTGTATCATCAGCAGCATATGGGAAATGTGCATGCTCAGTGTTTCAGTTAAGTGGAGCCTAGCGCAGTAATGTGCCTGCAGAAACAGCCTGAACATGAGCTCTCAGTGGTAAAGATGTGCTGTGTCTCTCAGGCTTACCTGGATGAGCTGGTGGAGCTGCACAGAAGACTGATGACACTAAGAGAGGGTCATATACTACAACAGGTGAGAACTTGCCCAGCAGCATTACTCCTCACTGCTGTATATCATCAGTGTATAATGGTCAGGGCATTCCACAAGTTAGTCTGTGATGAAGGGCTGTAATTTACTGTTTTCCTGTAGCCACTTCTCGAGCTGCCTCGCCCCCTGCCACTGCATACGGGCCGGCTGCACCTCCTTAAAGCCTTAACATGTCTGAAATTACAGTTCACAAATGTTAGTTCTTAATAGTCTTTAAATAGTCTTAAAGTTGTTCTTGTGTTAAACCTGTCATTCTGAGCAGCCGAGTGCAAGAAAATCCTTACTTGTCACATGTTCTGTGGGGGTAAAAGTAACATAAATAACAGCATCATTCAGATAGTATCCTAACACACTGGTTTTCAAAGTGCGTTCCGGAAACCCCCAGGGGCCTCAGCAAAATAGTTTAGTTTCACTATAATTGAAATGCGTTTAAACAGAAGAAATCTGATGCAGTAGTTGCATAATTTTCTTGTCATTTTTAAACAATTTTTTTTATGAATTTTCTGGTATTTGTTTAGCACATTTTCAAAGGATTAATTCACTAGACAGTGCTACGACACAAAAGTATGCACAAGTGACTATGTTTTCATTTCATGATCATCATTTCACTTTGAATTTATTTGAGAATGTATGAGAATGACATCTAGACAATTCCATAACGAACACAAACCAAAATATCTTTTCATATCAGAGTCACAAGGGCAGAATCGCTTCAAGTGGGGGTCCGGGGCTTAATGACAGTCAGCTCAGGGGTCCAAAACATGAAAATGTTTGGAAAACCTGACCGGATATTCCTGCCTAAATCTTACTTCTGCACTGGACAAAAAATATATAGTACTTAATTTTATACTTACCTGCAAGGCATGTACAAAATAATTTGTCCAAAATCAGTCTTTATACATGATAAATGTTTTGAAAATGTATCCTAAAATGGTCTAAAAAAGCATTAAATATAACTGGGACACCTGAAGACACCCTGGATTTCCTGCATGCCCAGAATGTCTTTGATAGTCGCCAGAGAAGTTCTTTAATGGAAAAGCTATTCTCTTTTTGTAGACAGTATGAATTTGTATTTCAGTTAATGACATGAATGATGCCATGTTCTGTCATTTCCACCCACGTTAGAAGTACCAAACTGACACTGAGCTGTCTCAGAACATCCAAGAAGAAAGCATAGGATGTTGATGCATGTATTGGCAGGCTCGTCCCTGTTTTCACTGATCTCAGGAGAAAATCGCTGCGAGCCACTGCTATTCGTCAGCTATATTGTTGCATCGGATTTGATGAGAAGCTGCGATCTGTTACAGAATCCTCTGTAATCTGGGGCCTCATCTGGAAACAATGAATTATTTGGTTAACCTCTTTCCACCTAAGAGATTGCGTGTTCCTTGCTTATATTCTCAAGGCCTATCATATGACGGCATTAATGGATCTTCCCAGCAGCGACTGCCAACTTCTGCCTCGCTCTCCCAACGAGACGGTTGGCTCTGAGGGAAACATGAAATCCCATCCAAAACGGCATCATCCACGCACAGCGTTAGCTTGCACAGTAATCAAGCTAATCCACCAGAGTTCACCAACTGGTTCCACTTCCTCTGCTACAAGACATGGAAATGATTAACTCGCAGCCTCTCCTGCATGGTTGGGGATTGGGGGGGCAACCACAAATTGGAAAACAATCTTACATCATAGAGAAACCTTTAATGCAGATGGCGTGTCTCAGGACTGTCGTGTACTGCGTAGATTTCGGTAGCCGTTGCCAGTTGAAACAAATCATAAATGGCATTCAAAATGCGGAAACGGGCTTAATCACCCACACAGCGGGCTAAAACCAAGGCACCAGCGTCAAGTTGGAGTGAGGTGACGGCTGAGCGTCTGACTTGAATCTGACAATGGGCTGCAATTCTTTCCACATGGACACAAAGCTTTGTAGTGTGAACGGGATCATGTCGGGTCCCTCTTTTCCAACACTGCACCTCCATCAAGACTCATACAATCAGCAGGACTGCAGCCCCCAGCTTCCTTTTCCCTGCTGGTGGAGAGTCTGGAAGTAATAACAGCCCCCACCACACTGACCCTCCACCACTGTACATGTTCAAGGCACAGTACACTGTTGGGGATGAGAGCACATACTCCACACTCCCTCTGCAGAGCACTACAAACCATTCACCAGCCTCGTCCTCTGTCGGCTAATATTTCTCTGCATGAATCGAGCTCAGGCGCTGAGCCTGCAGGCCACGGCCTCCAACCTTGTTTAACAGCTCGCTTCAACTGAGCATTGAACACTGAGGTTCCACCCATGACTTTCCACAACCAAATCACTGTTTTTGGACTAAAACTGTGTTTAAAGACACCATGAAATGGACTCTTAATTTCTTGATTTTATGGGTTTCCAGTTGAAACAGGATGTCTGGGCAGGACATAGTGCAGTAAACCAACAGGATATCAGTTTGAGGGAGAAACACGATTTTGTTTAAATGAGCAGGTTGATGAGAGAGGATGGTTAAAGATTTGTGAAGTTGGAATTGGTTGAAATTTTAATTTACAGCCACTAGTGCAGGATGGCGTCACTGTTGAAGATGCTCTCTTTTACAGGACGTAGAAGTCATGTGAGGTCATTTCATGGGGACTTTCATGTGGATATTCATAAGAAACTTTCATGTAAATCTTTTATGTTCAGTCATTTTTCATGGTAAAAATGTTAAAAAGTGAGAATGAAGTTGTTTAATTCTTAGTAAGCACCTTAAATGAGCTGGTTCTCACCTGTTGCACCTTGTGTCTTGCAGATTGTGAACCTGATTGAAGAGACGGGACACTTCCACATCACAAACACTACTTTTGATTTTGATCTTTGCTCCTTGGACAGAAGCACAGTGAGGAAACTCCAGAGTTACCTGGAAACCTCGGGACTGTCCTGAGGCACTGAGCAGCTGGCTGCTGTGGAAGAGGACACCACATCACTTTTTTTTGTTGTTGTTTTTAACCACCCCTTTGTTTTTGTTTTTACTTGAAATTTTGCTGCGATGCAAAAGCCCCGCTGTGGCTTGGTGCAGTTGCTGTCTGTCCAGCCTGCTGGTTGGACTGGGCGTCCACCACAGAGACCAGAGCCAAGTGTTGTGGTGATGAGCCCTGTCGACCAGGCCGTCACCCAGAAAGCCTTGAAAACTTCAGCTGATTCTAAAAAAAAAAAAAAAAAAAAAAAAAATATAAAAAAAAAAAAAAAAAAAAAAAAAAAAAAGAGGGAAAGTGGCGACCGTGTTGCTCTTAATGAATGTGCATATTGTTACCATGTATGTTTCTTGGATTTGTTGTTCATTGTGACAAATGCATGGTCAACACTGCCTTACGACATTGTCTTATTTATTGAATTTGATTTGCAGGTGTGTGTGCGTGTGTGTGTGTGTGTGTGCGTATGTGAAATGGCAAAAAACTAAAAACAAACAAAAAAAAAAAAACAGCAGAATGAGACTTTGTGTAAGCACTTCACAACAGGCATATCTTTGAATCAGTGAAGACAGTTGAGCAGACCTGAGACACCGACTTCTGTCCAAGATGACTTGAATCGCAATCAAATGTCGTGCCCAATAAATCATCTTCTGTGGGAATAAGAAACTTCCAGAACAGGTGATAACATCGTTTTGCAGTCTGGTAACATGCACATCTTTACTCCAATATGAGGCTGAAAGGCAAAATTCATGTGTGCAACTCAAACTTGTGATGTATTTTGTACTTGCAGTCAACCGTTTAAAAATGTGCATCACATTTTGCAAAAAAAAAATAATTCCCTGGTCATGTGCTGTAATTATTTTGAGTATCGAACATGTCCAGCAAGTTTGCTCCTGCGGAATCACGCCACAAGCTGTTACATGACCTGACCTGCACACTCACATGCATTTTGCTTTTCAACTTGAAAAGAGAGCAGTGCACACGCACAGCACATCATTTAAAGGGATAGTTCACCCATTTTGAAAAATCAAATATTGGTTCACTCCCCCCCAGCTGTTCTGTAGGACAGTAGTGATGCTATCTTCCTCTCATTGTTACTGAGTGCTGGATACTGACTTGATGCTCCAAATTGCTAGTGTTAAGCCTTCTTTGAGTGGATTAAGTTTTTCAGAATGTTAGCTGGGGGGGAAGTCCACTTCAGTGGCAGGCGGCTAAC
>OMLB01014862.1:0-33077 GCA_900302555.1 Myripristis jacobus
CTTCATACAGTAGCTATTTTTGTCTAGACCTTGTACTGCTGCTGGCTCACTGTCTGCATGCCTCATTTCACCTCATAGCAGAGTGGGCAGACCGCCTTCTCTTTATTGCAGTTCAGTTTAAGTGGATTCATTAGCACAGCGATATTGTTACATCGTCAAAGAATTACTGCATAAGGCATTTCAGCATTTCATTTCGTATTAGACTGAAAATCCACTACTGACATATGGAGTCATAATAATGTTAAGTCGGTGCATTGTTACAGTGGCAGGGAGCCACATAGTTTGTGTAGAAGAATATTTATATCACACACACACCAGTGTGTGTAATCCAGGCGAGGCGTGAGGTGAGCTCTTGGAGAGCCGGCCCATAAAAGGAGTCATCTTAGGCTTGGACACACACACACACACACACTGACATACACCCTGACATATATACACACACAGGATCCCCTACACGCACACGCACACTGATACACTATTTCCAGTGATTTTTCCTCAACGTGAGAAAGATCACGTACACAGGACGTGAACAGGGTATAAGAGGGTCGCCTTGGAGGTGTGGACAGGACTTTTTTGCTGTTCCACTGGTTTGTATACTTGTCTTCAATAAAGACTACCGTGAGGCTATGACTGACGTCTCATCACTCAATTTCTCGGCTACATTTGAAGGCCAGGGTAATTCTCATAATTTCCCAAATTTTGATTATTGTAACGCTTTGATGTTGACATCATTCAAAAGTTTCCTTCACTTCCCCATTTTGTCCTACTACAGTTTAGCCACATTATACACTGCAACAAACCATTTTGCAAATCATGCAGGGGTACTAAAGATACACTATATTATCAAAATCACACAATTTGGTTGAAACCCACACCTTAAATGCTTCTGTGGTTAACAAGGTCATTAGTGGTCATTCGTTGTTTGTAAATTTGTTCATTTATTAAACTGTTTTTTTTTCTGGATGTTTTTGCAGCAAATCAAGTGGATTTGCTCAGTATTTAAAGGATTAATATGCCACCAAATCCTGTTAAGCTTACCTGTCTTCTCCATGCATTTGTGTAAGTTGATCACTGGGCTTACTTGTCAAAATACTGAAAACATTTTTGAGAACAGGGACACACCATGAATGACATGGGATTAGATTATGATGTTGGTATGTCAGTCACATAGACAGCACTGCATTAGAACAGGGTAGCACAGGGATGCAATGAGTGATAGATGGCAGAGGAGTGGAAGAAAGAAGGTGAGTGTATGAGAGTGGAAGGCATGAAAAAATGGGAGGAGGGTGGTGTAAGTGAAAAACGTAAGAGATATAGCAGGACGAGAGGACAGAAGAAGAGGGAAAATACAGGGATGGAGGAGGAAGGACAGAGGTGTGAATGACAGGGATAGAGAGGTGGAAGAGGAGAGAAGGTGGCACTCATCTGCCACCAGCTGAATGAGTGACACAGAAAGAGAAATGGGCAAGAGAAGTGGAAGAGATGAAGAGTGATGGAGAGAGCGAGAAGTGAGAGGAACAAACTGAGCGTACAGACTGAGGGAATGAGACAGATAAAGACCCAGACAGATTTGCTGTGTGCTGTTGAAAATAAATGTGAAAGCAGAGTTTGGCTGAAAAAAAACACAATGAATTTTAAGACTTATACTATACGTATAAAATTACAGTATCTTCTAGAACTACTACTACTACAGGTTGTCCACAAAGGCTCTTTACAATTAAAAAAATCTATTACAAAAGCAATTGATGAGATATGTTAATCAGATTTGTTCTATGTACTCAGTGGTTATCAAAGTTTTTAATCACACTGGACATCAACGACCTGAAGCAGAAGATCAGTGATGCCATTGCCACCACTGATGAGGCTCTGCTACAGTGAACATGGCAAGAAATCGAATACCGCCTTGATTTGCTTTGTGCAACTAATGGTGCCCATATAGAGGTGTATTAAAGGAGGCAAAAAAATGTCAATATCTACTCCTCATTTTGTAGTAATTTCCACAGATTAGACTTTATGGACACCCTGTGTTTCTCATTTTGCCCCACAAGACCTGATAATGATGAGTGTCAGTGTGCTAGGACAGTGAGGCTGCATGGTGGAATGAAATCAAACTGCTGCTCCTCTGAGGCTGCAGTCATGCAGTATGACCTCATTGTTGCTTGACGACCGCACTTTGTAAATGGTACAGAAAACATATACGTAGCGCTGATCTAGAATTACCTCCTACCTCTGCTACTTCAAGCATATTCTAGACCAAGATTCCTCTGAATCACACTGATAAAAGACAGTTGTCCAGAGACAGTTTTGGGAGCCCAGGCTTCATCAGATGCAAAGTAAGGACTTGATCATTTCCTCCCTCTAGCTCTCTATATACGCCGGACACAGAAGTGTTTCTAAGAGCACTGCTCATGATGCCTAACAGTCACTATCCTTTTTCACAGAGTTGGATCCCCAAGATCATTAAGAAGCGAGTGTGCACTACCTTTGTAGAAGACTCTTTCAGGTAATTTCTCCATTCTAGACAAACAGTGTTTTGTGCACACCTGAAAATGTGCTTTGTGTTTGGTCTGAACGTGTCATTATGATTATGAAAAAGAGAAAAGAGCAACCATTAGCGATCAACTACTGTAAGCATAGACTTTTTAGAAAATATTTATAGTGTCACTGCACCATGCTGTGATGAAAAATGTCCTTATTTCTACAGCCTTTACCATACGGTTTGGGTTACATAATTGCTGTATGTGTGTATTTGTCTGTGTTCTGTTAGTAATGGAGCGTTATGCCAGTGTGGCGGTGTGCGGGAGACGCATGGCTCTGTGGCCACAGGGGACTATTTCGGAGCAGCCATTGTCAGCCAGTGGGACAGCAGCCAACACTCCTCAGAATATCCCACCGATGCTTTCGGAGAGCTGGAGTTCGCCGGTGCCGGACGCAGGCACAGTCATGTAGGTGGCATCAGCATACACACACATGCAGCTGTAGACACTCTGGTAAAACGCCAGTAATACAATTTAACATCATTTGAAGTGGACAGGGCTGTTAGCTTTATTGCTCTGCAACACTGATTTTCTGTCCTAATAATCACTTATCTAAAAGGCTAAAAGGACAGGATGACAGGGCAGCTTTAAACTGAACCTTTGGCTCAACTATTCACATGACAGGCATGTAAAATTGCGTAACCAATTTGTGTGATTGTCACAAGATCCTTTTCTGGTTTTATATTTTTTTCACAAGATTTTGTGTGAGAACAGCTTTATTGAATCAACAACTTTAATTATGGGAAAATTACGTTATTGGTCCCATCATGGCCACTACAACTGTCTTTTTCAGTGCCTTCAGCCGGCCTGTAAAGTGGAGCTAAACAGGAATGTTGCAATACATGTAGTGAAAGTCACAAATAGAAACACACAATTGAATAATATGCTCAAAAGAGGACAAGTGCTGTTTGATTACCCATAGGGAAGGGTCTGGGGGTCGTGTTTCCTGCTGGAACAGTTAGAAAAATCCAAGTGTTTCTGCTCTTGCCTTAAAAGGAAACCACAGTGGCATTAAGTGAGCATGTAGCTATTACACAATGCAGGACAGCAGCCTGTCATTAATGCTGCACATTCTGCAGCGGCTTGGGTTTATAGCTACTGCTCCTCTTTAAAAAAAAGAAAAAAAAGTTATTTTTCACACACAATGAAAATCTAAGAAAATCTTAGAAAAATCAGACTACAATGAAAAGAAATCATGCACACTGTCTCAACTTGCAACTAGAACTTTATTACAGGAGACCATAGGAATAGCTGTGTGCGTGTGTTTGTGTGTGTGTGTGTGTGTGTGTGTGTGTGTGTATTTCTGTGTTTGCCACTTGGTTAAATTGGTCATTCTCTTGGCTCAGTGCCACACTAATAACTAAATGAACTGTAAGTCACTTCACCATCTATTGATGTGGACAGTGTGATAACCTCTTAATGAACACGAGTGGTGGCTCATTTACTTCAGTTTAAGATTCCTCTGCAGGCTGCACCTCATTTACAGTGCAGTGAAAAAGCACCTTTTCTGATGTCCTCTGTTTTTTTCCTTTTTATCACACTTAACTCTTTCAAATATTCACACTTAACTCTTTCAAATATTCATACAAAATATAATATAAGATGACGACAACCGGAGTAAGCACAAAATTAAAAAAAAAATGTATGCAATTTTAATGCAATTTAAAATTACATTTTATTTATTTAATGGAAAAAGGTTATCCAACACCAACTGGCCCTATGTGAAAAAGTTATTGCACCTGTAATTACTCAACCAATTCACCATGAGCAGACAGAGGAGACACATCCAGGTGTGATGGCTGCCAGCCCTGTTGAACCTTAACACCTAAATACAGGTAGAACATTACAAGACGCAGCTCACTACGTCATGATCAAAAGAAACTCCAGAAGAGATGAGAAAAACAACTTGTTGAGCTATATCAGTCTGGAAAGGGTTATAAAACCATTTCTATGGCTTTGGGACTTCAGTGAACCACAGTGAGAGCCATTATCTTCAAGTGGGGAAAACTTAGAACAGTGGTGAATCTTCTGGAGAGGCAGGCATCATCCGGGAAGTCACAAAAACACCCAGCATAACATCTGAAGAACTGCTGGCTTCTCTAGCCTCAGTTGAAGTCAGTGTTGATGATTCAAAAATTGTAGAGACTGAGCAAAATTGGAACTTGTACTTGCTTCACATTTACAAAAAAGCATATTGATGACCCCCAAGTATTTTGGGATAAAGTTCTGTGGACAGACGAGTCAAAAGTGGAACTTTTTGGAAGACATGGGCCCCATTATGTTTGGTGTAAAGCAGAACATCATACCAACAGTCAAACATGGAGGTGGTAGTGTGATGGTGTGGGGGTGCTTGGCTGCCTTGGATCCTGGAAGACTTCACTGAGGGAACCACGACTTCTGCTCACTACCAGAAAAATCTGCAGGAGAATGTCTGGTCCTCAGTCTCTGATCGGAAGCTGAAGTGTAATTGGGTGATACATGAGGACAATGATCCAAAACACAAGAGTAAGTCCACCTCAGAATGCCTCAAAAGAAACAAAATGAAGGTTTTGGAGTGGCCAAGTCCTGACTTGAACCCCTTTGAGATGCTGTGGCAGGACCTTAAACGAGCTGTTCATTCTCGAAAACCCTCCAGTGCCGCTGAATCACAGCAGCTCTGCAAAGAAGAGTGAGCCAAACGTGCCGAACAGCAATGTGACCGACTGATCTCCAGTTACAGGAAATGTTTGGCTGCAGTTGTTTCTGCTAAAGTGGAGCAACAAGGTAAATAAGTTCAGGGGGGCAATTACTTTTTCACAGAGGTGATATAAGTGTTTGGTAGCTTTTTCCCTCCAATAAATGAAATGATCATTTAAAGCAGCGTTTTGTGTTTACTCGGGTACTCCTTGTCTTATTTTTTGTCTTGTTTTTGTATAATTTTGTATGAAGATCTGAAACTACTCAGTCTGACATGCAAAATATAGCAAATCAGGAAGGGGGAAAATGCTTTTTCATGGCACTGTAGTCAATACGGTGAAAGGACTTCTACATTATTATACAATTTAGGGCGATACATTTGTGGGATTTTCTGTAGCATCTTAACTCTGGGTACAGAATCCAGATCCATGCCGTGGTTTCTAGCCTGCACGGTGCTGGCTCTGGTCATGCAGCTTGCCTCAGACAACAGACGACCTGCTTCATTTTGGAAATCTTTCCAGTAAGTGATTATATGTACTCCTACCAGATATTGAACACTTTAGTTGAGCAGGTTTCTCCACTTCTGCAGAAACAGCCAAGCTGCGGGGTAGCTAGTTTGGTAGCTTGTTAGCACCAGCATCAGTTTACAAGGCCAGAGATCTGGCTAGTAAAGCTGTGGTTGCTATGTTGTTTGTTTTCAAGTTAGATGCCAACCAAGCTAACAAGCAGCTTCCTCATTCTTCTCTGTTTGAAGCATGGTGACTGCATGGACTCTGTGTCAGCTGTATAAGTTCAAATGTTTTGTCTTGTTCTGACACAAAAGTTTTGATCACAGAAAATTATCCTATATATAGTTTGTATTCCTGTCTTTGCAGAGCAGATTCTTCCTAGCTTTTGGTGTCTCGAGCTGCTGCATTTCAAGCTGAATGAGTTTTAAAAGCTGAAGCACCCTCAAGCACACCACCTCATCTCTGCTTCTTCTTGTACATTCAGTGGAAGGATGTCCTCTCTCACTGAGCAGCACCAACATCCGAGAAACACCTCTGACGCAGACACGAACAGGATAAAGGTAATCTTCGCCCTGTGTGACATGGACCACGATGGCTATCTGAGCAGGGACGACCTGAAGGTGGCCATGGTGATGCTTTTCGGATACAAACCGTCCAAGTCGGAAATCGACCTGCTCATGGGACAAGAACAGCTCTTCCAGTCGCTGGGGCTCTCCCTGGACAGGTTTGTGAGTCTCATGGCGGGGAGGTTATCAGAGGAGGACTCCTACTTGAAGAGCAGGCAGATCTTCAATGCCTTTGACACGCATTGCCGAGGCTTCCTCAAACTGGAGGATTTCCAGGCGGCTTTCAACAGAGTGGCTCCCGGTCTGCCTGAGAGGAGTGCTGTGGAGGCTTTCCAGCACACAGACCAGGACTCGGACGGCCATGTCAGCTTCAAGGACTTTGCTGCTGTTCTCAGCTTTGGACGAGCCAGCAGGTCATCGACGTAGAGTTTTTTGATAGTGTAATGTAGGCTAAGATTTATATGATCAAGTTACATCCGAGTAGTTTTGTTTTTTGTTTTGTGAATTCAATCAAACAGGGAATGAAGAGAATGTAGTACTCTGCTATATTCAGTACTGCATGTTCTCTAAACAGTTATTGTCAGGTTATTGTCATTATTCCATATTACAGAACATCTTGTTGGTCATGCATTCTGTTGTAATAAACCATAAACCATAAAGCTGTATGTCGAGTTGTATTTCCCCCAGTAGATAAAGCAGTCAGTGCAAAGCATATCATACCATACATACAAGATACAAGACACCATGTTATGGTGGATAGGACAGTGCAGTTAAAAATATAAAAACAATACAGGTTTTATAATAGGATTAGGCAAGGTGGACCTCTGCAGCAGCTTGAATCAAAGCGACTTGCTTCTGCTCTGGTCACGTCTCTGCATGAAAGTAGAGCCAGGAGGAGAGTCATTCAAAAGACCGGCTTTTCCTTGTTTTGTTTTCCCTTTCTTTTGTTTTCTTTTGTTTTGTTTTGTTGTCCGAGGTGTTAGTCAGGGGCGGGGCTGAATCGTCCAAAAATACAGCAAAGACTCAGCACCAGTATTAAGGTGCTCAATCTATTTATAGGCTTTTTCATGACTTTCATTTTTAGCTTTTATTTTTATTTTGTATCATTTTACCAGGGTATTACTGTCATATTCTTGTATTTGAAATTTGTTCCTTTATTGCTCAATTCCAATTCTAATTCTAATCAAGGCTAATACCACATCATTCACATCCCTTGTGCAGCCCATTAACAGTCCTTGTGCATGTAGTCCAGTCCTGGGAGCTTCTCAGTTTGGTCAGTTTGGATCTTGTGTTGCTTAGTGATTACCATTGGTACTCTGTGATGCAAGATTTAGATATCCTGCTAACAAACAGAAAAATTAACACAGAGAATGGGTCAAAAACATAACCAGCTCGTCCATTTCATTCAGGCATTCATTCAGGCATGTGATGGCAGGTTTCTGTGGGACAGGAATGATAATGGTGGCTTTGAAGCTTTGAAGATACACTGCTGGGCAGTGTAGCTTGGAGCAGAGACACACTGAAGACGTCTGCACAGACCCCAGCAAATCTGAGCTTTGTGGAACATATGCATAGCCTTGCACTTAGTTATGTACCTCAACTAGTTAATATTATGATAACAGAGGTATGTAGAAATGGCAGGAGACTCATTTTAATGTTGAAACAGATTCATCAGAATGAAACCGGCTTGCACAAAAAGAAATAAAGCTATCATATTAGAATAGTAGTCAAGAAAGATCATAACTAGCCTCCACTCATGTAAAATCACCTTAGTGCTTTGGTTCATGAACCTGATGTCATGCTCTGCTATAACAGAGGTGCCACACATGTACATATTACAGCTTTTCATTTTACCATACCAATACAATAACAATGAAAATTGACATTTGACATCAGTTTCCAGGCAGTTACAAATCACACCTGACTCCAGCATTGTGTATGCACTGACTGGTGTCATATTCTCCTGTATTGTCATGTGGAGGTAGATGAGTGAACCCAAATGCAGGAGCTGAGGCAGGTTGTGTTGGAGAAAACATGCATTCAATAACAAACTCAGGGAACTAAGGATCACTAGGACCACTGTGCACACAAGAATAACACCTGGAAACAATGACCTGACAGAGACTAAACTGGAAACCAGACTGAAACACACTAGAAACTCACAAGGAAACAAGACCCACCTGGGAAAGGGGCTGGAGCAACACAGAGGATAGGCTGAGAGAAACACCGGGGAGGGAACAGAACAATCAGGGCTAGTCACACAGGCTGAGGACAGGTGTGGGAAGCTGGGAAAGGCAAACAAGACTGACACAGAGGGTACAGGAAACTACACCAAAACACAAGGAAAACACTGGGAGAAAAAAACAGTCCAAACAGAGTCCAAAACACAAAAACTCACAACCATGACACTTTATATGCCTATTATATCTTATAATGCATCACATGCACAAGATTAAAAACAGTGATATAAAGCACCAGAGGCCATTCTCATGTAGTGAATGTAAAATACTATTGCGATGTTAGAAAGAATATGTATCAGTATCTCAAACTGCAAGACGAGTTAAAGGGGAACTCAACATTAAATCACATGAGGCAGAAAACATCTGCTGCACTGCCCTCTAGGGGCTGAAACTTTGAAGTATGGTAAACTTCGGGTCACGTCAGATCAGTGAGGTGGCAGCAGGTATTTTTAGCAGCTGTTAATGGCAAAGTACCTGTGGCTGCATCACTGATTGGTTGTGGTACATTGTGCTTTCACTCGATGCAGAGGTAAACGCATTGTTACACCCAATAGGCATTACATGTCCTGTGCACCGCTATGTATTTGTTAATGTGTGTGTGACAGCAGGAAGAGGCCATAAATAACAAATCACTGCACACAAAAAAGTCATCAGACAGATGCCTTTCATCCTATCCATTTTCAATTTTCAATTTTGGCTTTTTTTTTTTTGGCAAATTTTTGGCCAATTTTTAATTATTATTATTTTTTTGCTCAAACACTTCTTCACGTTTGCAAGCTGTGAACTCGCTGAACAAATGCCATATTGAAATATATCAAAATCCAGTAGATATAATAGGTACAGGACGTTTGATGTTGATGACGTAGCTAAATGAAGATGACAAGATTAGGGTACTTTTTTACAGTAACTTTAAACCACATCAAAAAACAAAAAGGACACGCTATACATTTTTTTGTTATAATATCAACTGAAGAAATCTGGCAACAGTGGTAAAAATGTACAAAGAAAGACTGGAGAGAACACAAAATCATTAACTCCTGCCGCTGCTTTTGGTGGAATAATGTGTTTATGAGACAAACAAATATGCTTGGTAGTTTTGATGCATTTTGGGCTTGAAATTCTTTCTTTTGCCAAGCTGCATATTTATGCAGATAGTCGTATGTTGAGGTTTGATAAAAAGGAAAGTCTATTTTTTGAAATGTATGTATTGTATTAAAAAAACCCCTGAAATATTATAATTTTCTTCAGTCAGTTACTATTTACCGTCCAGCCAAGTGTTAATCTTAATAATCTCTTGTGAATTCAGTTTTAAAAGAAAGCACTATGGTGAAACAAGAAGTAGGCCTACATCATGCCAAACTCAAAATGTAATATTCCATGATGCATCACATCTTTGCCTTAAACAAAGTCAAAATAAATTGTTGTTGGACTAAATGACTCTATTCCTACTTGCATTACATCATATGTACAAGCCATGTGTCAGTAAAACCCCTCCATGCTCTCTGTGTGCTGTCTAGTTCTTGCGGCTGTCGTGCGACACACTGCCTCAAATCGTCTACACCCTGATGACGGCTCACTGGGGCCTGCCCTCGCCCAACCTGGTGGTCTCGGTGGTGGGGGGCGAAGGACGTGAGAAGGTCAAGACCTGGGTGAGGGACGTCCTGAGAAATGGGCTGGTCAGGGCTGCACAGAGTACAGGTGAGGAGCCACAAGTCATTATCGTTTCAAATGGAATATGAACCAACATTTCATGACAAGTTTTGTTCAAATGATGGGAATGCTGAGTGGTGGCAGTCGTTCAGAAGCTTTAAAAAAGGAGTTTGGATTGGCATGTTGCTGCTTTGAAAATTTTATGTCAGCAAATTTTTATGTCAGCAAAGTGAATAAAAGAAATTCAATTAAAAGACAGGGATTTTACTTTTGAGTGTTAATCATAGGAAATATCTTCATTATCCACAAAGATTCTAATCATCGGAAGTGAAACAGCAATGGATCTTACTTGTTCTGCAAATAATATGTTTGCAATTTTTCAACGTAGCCTTTTGCGGCTTGTAGTAGTACAGCTGATGCAAGAGAGTCCAAATCTGCTGCTGTCCACGTCAGACTGAAAAGCTTTGTTAGCAACAGCTCATGATTGGCATGCTGTGCTAACAGTCTGTTACATGTGATGTGTCACACGTGTGACCTGAGGTGCTAATTTATGCTTCAAGTTTCAACAATACGTGTGTAATACGTGCATAAAGCTGCACATTGCAGAGAAAGGTTGTCTGCTCCTTTGCTGCTCTATGCTTGTGACGCTGATGTGACTCTCGTGGTCTAGATTTGGGGTTAGGAGAAAAAACAGGAGGGGACAGGAGGATTAAAAGCCGAGCTTGTGCTCTGATTGGATTGCTCTACTCTTTCATGGGATGGTGGCTGTGCTAAGAGCTCCTAGAGGACAACAAGCCAAGATAGTCTGTGTAGCCAGATACCCACAGGCCACCTCCAGGGGGCGATGTAAAGCTGGGTTAAAAAGAATCAAATGAACAGCAGTCAATGGGACTTTTTCAGAAAATCAGCTCTCTAAATGATGATTTTTTTTTTTACTGTGAAAATGAGCAGACTCTGGTTAGGAGGAAACACATTTCTGTGTGCTTGGCTGAACAAAATCTGGAACCATTTAGGACAAAAATGCCTTTCATCCCCCTATGGTTATGCAACCAGTCAACAGCACAAAGCCTCACAACTGGAAATTGTCTGAAACTGACATCATTTTTCAACCATGGATTTCACATCAGCTTTTAATTGTGTCCTCATAAATATTGGAACAATGCCAGAAACAGACCATTTACTGGTAAATATTTGGAATCAAATGGAGTGACCATTTTATAACATTTAGCCCCCATAGCATTTTACATACTGTATCATGAAGAGTGTGGGCAGTCTTGATTCACACTTCTGTGTAACTCTACAAAGAATGCTGTAATGATAAACCTCTGATTAATAATGGCTAATGCTTGTGTGCGTGTGTGTGTGTGTGTGTGTGTGTGTGTGTGTGTGTGTGTGCGTGTGTGTTTCTCTCCTCCAACTTATCAGGAGCCTGGATCTTGACTGGGGGTCTGCGGGAGGGCGTTGGCCGCTGTGTGGGTGAAGCGGTGAGAGACCACGGTGCTGCAGCCCCAGCTCTCTCCCAGAATAAAGTTATTGCTGTGGGGGTGGCACCCTGGGGCCTCGTGCACAACCGGCAGCAACTTGTCAATGCACAGGTAGGTAGGTAGATATATATTTTATTGATCCCCGAGGGGAAATTCCCATGTGTTCCAGCTACAGCTACATGGATTCCAAAAGTTGGCAGGCTAGAGAACAGATAATAAACAATAATAAAAACACCATACAATTATCTGCTCTGTTCAAACACCTTGTAACATTTGGTCAAAACATGTGCTAGGCCTATGTAAGGAAGTTTATTTTGATAACAGTCTTCTACCTGCCGTGCCAACAAAACAAATGAATCAGAGAATGTGAAACTGTATTTAATGAAGGCTGGAGTCACTTTGTTGGCACTTCAAATTTTTGATTGTAACAATCAGAAATGTCAGACGAACCAGTGTCCAACTGGAGTTTGTGACTGAGAAAGTATCACCTAGTCGTGTTGCTGTCTTTTGTTGGCATTTTCACTTTGAAATTGATATTTTACATTGCTGATCTTTTGAAATTGTTCCTGTCCAGATTTGCACGTTGGGGTAACATCATTGTGGCTTGCATTCATTCAACAAACATTTCAGCACTGTGGTCATTTGAGAACACTAATGTCAGCCAGCAGCTGAAATGCCTTTGACAGTTAACTCATCACTTATGGTGGCCTGATAACATACTCTGTATATTTTCTCCCCTTCATTCCACGTCATTGCACTCCTACACAATATAACTCTGAACATAGCATAGATTTTGCAGAGATTCTCCAAGTCTCTGGAACTGGAGGGATGGAGCTCCTTTCTCCCAACAGATCCTGTACATAGAGAGGGATATTATAGCAGCGCTGCAGTGCATAAAGCCCTCATTACAAAGACAAATGCACATTTGAGAGCTGAGTGGCCCTGCTGTACAGAGACGTGGAAAACAGTGATGTGGTCAGATGAGTCATCCTTATTGTGGACAAAGTGTGCGAGTCCACCAAGAGAACGCTTCAGGCCTGAATGCTGGACCCCTACAGTGAGGGGGTCCGCTGGCTCTGTTATGCTGTGGAGGGACATTTTCCACTTCCCTTAGAGGGAAGACTCACTGCAAATCAGTACAAAATTATTCTGAGTGATCACTTTTATCCTGTGATGAAACATGTATCCTGTTGGACGTGGTCTTTCCAGTATGACAGTTCCTCCTTCCACAGAGCATGAGGGCTCACTGAATGGTTTGATGAGGATGAAAATGATGTAAATCATGAGGCTATGGCCTTCACACAGCTTCAAACAGTTATGGGAGATTCTGGACTCTCCACCACCGTCATCAAAACACCAAATGATGGAATAGCTTTTGGAAGAACTGAGCTCCATGCCTCCAGTAGACTTCCAGAGACATGGAGAACATATAGCAAGGAGCAGTGAAGCTGTTCTGGTGGCCTGTGGTCCAACACGTTACTAACTTTGTGTACTTTTAGCCGTGAAGTGCCCAGTGTAGCATAAAACAGTTAAGACTGGTTTTTCCTTTCATTTGTCACCCCCTTCTCTCTCTCTCTCTCTCTCACACACACACACACACACACACACACACACACACACATTGCATTTGTTTTCCATGGCTCTTTCACCATAATTTGTGAAACCTTACACCTGTTGGCATCCTACCACTCACTCGCAGTGCATTCACTCCTCTCCCGTCTTTCCTGTTGCCGTCTTGTGTTCAGGGGAGTTTCCCAGCCCGGTACTATGTCCAGAACACATCACGTGACTCCTGCTGCCTGGATAACAACTACCAGGCTTTCCTCCTGGTGGATGATGGGAGCGTAGGCCGACGTGGCGGGGAGACTGCCTTTCACGCCAACCTTGAGGACTACATCTCCCATCAGCGTACTGGCATCTGGGGTGAGCCAGAGATATACAGTATTCACACACATAAATATCATAAACATACACAGTGGCTGTCAGAGCACTGCATATGAGCTGTGCGACAGACTCAGTGAACGACTAAAACATGTCTACACATTTAAACTGCAAGTGGATCATACTGGTTTGTAACACTGAGGGATTTTCCCCCAAATTCCACGGTGAGTGCAGGACCATCTGCTACACTCATGGCTTTCAGCGCTTGCTTTCTGCCCTCTAGTGGCTGAGGTTATTCTTGTAGAGCTGAAGGCAATATAAAAAATAACATTATCCAAAATTGCACTATGTTTCTGTTATTATCAACATTGTATTGTGTGACATGTCACAGTCATGAGAGGGACATGTCCAAGGCTTTCTTACTGTAAGCCTCCTGCTGGAGGTTCAGTTTGAATTGAGTGAACCATGCTTGATATTTTCCAGAGGGAAGGCATTGCAGTTATGAGAGTGGACACTGTGTAATTATATATGGGCATAGTACAGAATTATTTGTTCAAAGTAGAACTTTGGATTCAGAAAATTAAAAGCTTAGTGAAGAAATATTTTTTCTAATGTCTCATCTTGGGCCAACAGGAAGTGGCAGTATTGAAATCCCAGTGTTGTGCATGCTGATCTCGGGAGAGGCCAACATGCTGGAGGTGAGGAGATTGTCACGTTGCATTCTTTGAAGGACTTTGCCACGCAGCTATTTATTAAACAAACAGGTCTGAAATGGATTTAGTTAGAGATAATCCAGGAATATCCAAAAATAATGTCTGCCACGGTGGCAAAGAACCCGCTGACATGCAGCGGGGGGGTGGGGGGATTTCCATCATGAAGGTCAGGTTATTTTTCCCACTTATTACACAGCTCACTTTGCAAAAGAAGTCAATAAATCAGAATCAGAATCAGAAATACTTGGGCAGATTGAGAGAAAATAATAATATATTGACAGTTATTTTATTGGCCCACAAACTTCTACAAAAAGTTCACTTCATTAGATTATTTAGGGCTCTGTCCATAATGTCAATAGTGTAAGTAAATAAATAGATAAATAGGCAGATAAAAACATTTCAGTACATTTTTTCAAGGGTGGAGGGTAGCTTGTTAGCCTACAGCACACAACAAGGCTTCATGAGGTGCAGTAACTTGGAGCAGAACAGGTCAGGTCTTCTGTTCATTGGCCAATCGGAACTAATTATTGAGCACGGACATGTACAAAAACCATGTAGAATGATGACTTGACATGCAGAGTCTGTGAATGATCAGTGAAAAAAAAATCACAAGCAAAAAAAATCACAAGCAAGTAGTCAGGTTTAAAAGGGTTAAATAGAGTAATTATGCTACGAGATCACAAGACTAGGGAATTTAGTGACCTGATTACTGCTACTCCTCTGATTCCCGGACCTGAGAGATATCTGATGATGTTTGTGATTACTTACAAAGTTCCTAGATGTTGCTCACTATATGATTGAAATGTATTGTGATTGAAGTGTATTTTCACTGTAAATTTCATGACTTAATTTGTTAGGTTTCCCTTGAAAAAGAGAGTTCAACCTCAGTGAACCCATCCAATTAAAGGATATATGCCCCTGTAATAACAGAGAAGGAGAATTTATTGTTCCTCACATTATATATATTATTCTCTGTCGCAGAGATTAGATGTTTCTCTGAGGAAATCCACGCCCTGGCTGGTTCTGGCTGGCTCTGGTCCGGCTGCAGACTTCATTGGTGAGCTGCTGGCTGTTCTGTCCTCTGTTCCCCTCAGTCCAGCCTCTTCTATAGCAGATGGGGAGACTCCTGAGGGGCCCATAACAGAGCTCCGTGAGAGGGCCCTGGATAAGATCCGGAAACACTTCCCGGCTGAAACTGATCCAGAGAAACTGGTGGACAGCGTGAGTCAAATGGCATATGTGTGTGTGTCTGAGTGCACGTGTGTGTCTGTCCAGTGCCCATGTGGTTTATGTGTGTGTTTATGACTCAGGGGTTGGGAAAAAGTCATACCAAGTAGGAGACATTTTCAACATATTTTCTGCTCTGATCTTGTTGATGATTCAAGCAAGAAAAAAAAATCAACTGATAAATGTAGATTATCTGGACATTTGACCTCAGCTGGTATGTGCACAAAACCAACTGAGGGGAAAACATTGTTTTCACAATAAATGTGTCCTTGTGTGTTTTTGTCTTCTTGTTTGTCTTTCCAGGCTTTGAGTATTTTCCAGAACAGAGATTTAATCACTGTCTTCCATGGGGAACAGGAGGGTCCTGATGATTTTGACACAGTACTTCTCAAAGCCCTTGTTAGAGGTAAACAATTTTATGCATGTGCATGCACATGTGTGCCTCCATATATGCATGTACTGTATCCATACATGTTTATGTATGGACAATCCATCCAGTGTCTATTACTATAGTGTGAGGCTCACATCTGTGTGCGTGTGTGCATGCGTATCTGTGTGTGTTTAGCCAGTAAACGAGTGTCCACCGAGGCCAGTGAGTATACAGAGGAGCTGAAGCTGGCTGTGGCCTGGAACCGAGTGGACATTGCCAAAACTGAGCTCTTCAATGGAGACATACAGTGGAAGGTCAGCGACACTGAGATTGCATCACCTAGCAGCAGCTTAAAGGAATACTTCACCCAGTTTGAAAAATGTGATATTATTTCACTCCCTAGCTGTTCTGTAGGACAGTAGTGGTGCTATCTTCCTCTCATTGTTACTGGGTGCTGGATACTGGCTGGATGCTCCAAATGCTAACTATTAGCCTCCTGCTATTGAGGTGGACTTCCCCCCAGCTAACATTCTTAAAAAATAACCTTAATCCGCCTTAATATATCTTAAATAGCCTTAATCCGCTCAAATTGCTAAATAAACAAAGTTTGAGTTTCATGATGTATACATTAACAGGCTGTGTATGCTTCTTGGGCAAGCAACTGGCACAACATCGTGTTTCTCTTAATCCCTTAACATGATTTCTATTTAACTGTGTTTCTTGTTGACATGGCAATTCTGTAATTAGTTACGTGGGGAAAAACAGATTATTGAAAGCACAACATGGCTCCCCAGATCTAATTGAAAATGATGAAATTTTTACCCGTGCTTTTTCAGGTGGCAAATTCTTCTTTTTGGTTAAAGATGGTACTGTTGTTTGGTTGAATGCCGCTAAATACTTGGCAAATCTTCACTTGTTTGCATGTGACAAAGTATCCAAACCGTCAATCATTATACTGTAATTTGACACTTGGAGGAAGCTAGTATATAACAAAGAAGGTTGTGGAACGGACTTTCTATTGATTTTTAAATAATAGTCAGTATTCATATTGTCATTTAGTACTGAAAGCTAATTTTGCCCTTAAGTTTCTCCTACATAATTCTGAGTTGATTGTAATTTCAGTATGACGACCTAGAGGACTCCATGACAGATGCACTGATCAATGACAAGCCCCAGTTTGTCCGCCTCTTTTGTGAGAATGGTCTGAACATTCTGGACTACCTGACATACCGGCGCCTGGAGGACCTGTACCGCTCACTGTCTGACAGCACACTGGCCTATAATCTACTCCAGAGGCGCCTGAACGAGAGGCAGGGCCTGGCTGCCTCCATGCCCCACTTGGATGGAGCCATGCCTGGATCACTTCTTGACAGTCCCCAGAGCCCGATTACTGGATCCAGCTTAGCGAAGGAGCTGAGCCTGTATGAGGTGAGGAAGAGGGGATGGAGGATGGGGACACAAGGATGAGATTGGTCAAACAGAGGTTCATCACTGTGTTTTGTTGTATGCATTGAATAAATCTTGACAAAGCAATGTTGTTGGATCTTAGGGACATTCCTTTGCTGTTTAACATCACCTGCACATTTAAGCGTCCAGTATACTTAAAAAGACGAAACAACAAAAGAGCACCCTGGTGTACACATCCTGAAATACTGCTTGCAGTATTCTCGGTGAGAACTGTAGGTCTTTTTGCTCCCGATCACACAGGAAGTATTGAATGAGCCAAAACCAAATTTTAACTCCTCTGCCACCTGGTCTCACCTGTGACACTGCCAGCCATCTGACCTCCGGACCAATCATGTAGAAGGGGAGGTTTCAGAGACAGAAAAGACAGAGGAAAAATCTGCCTGTGGGGGCTTGCACAAAGAACACCAAAATAATCTGAATCAGTCACCTTGCAAGATGACTTTTTGGACTAAAAGTTGTACTTCTTATGAAGTATACTGGGGAACTTGGTGTCCCATTCGCACTGTGGAGAGTAACTAAACCCCAAACCCAAATCTCTGAGGCATGAGTAGGGTGCCTGATCTTTGGTGACAGCTCTGTGGGTGGTGTCATCACCTGCCACCAGAGACAAGGTACCCTGTCACCATTAGGTGTCAAGCTTCATAAAGATTTGGGTTTGGGGATATGGTACTCTTTTAGTACAAAAACAAAACAAAACAAAAAACATTTCCTGTAGGGAATTCATTTTACCCCTTGTTAGTTCAGCTGAACTTTTACCCACAAATTTGTGTGCCTACTGCTGCAGTATGAGATCTTCATTAAAGATGCACTAGCTGTGTCGCTCAGCAGGATAGAGCAAGATTCATCTAAAGAGTCCTCTGAATGAGGCCCCGATCTGCCCAGATCTGCAGACCCACAACCCTGTCCTTGTGACTTCTTGTGAGTCTACACTAGAGGAAACTCATGATGACGAAGGGGGAATTCCTCTTAGACTGTTCCAAGTGGTGACCGTTAACTAGCCTGAAGATCTTGCATTGAGTTGTCTGAAGACCACAGCTTTGCAGACCACGTCCTTCAAAGGAGGCAGGCCCTGAATTGGGACAGAGCTAATGTTTCCAAGGAAGTGAAAGTAAAAGCGGTCCATTTCATGGGGACTGTTCCTTGATGACTGGTGTAGGAGTTGACTTTGGAGCTGAGTGGTGAGGTGACACTATGTGTGGTCCTCAGGTGTCCCGGCTGCTGTGGGACCTGTTGGGTGATGTTTGTCAGCCTTTCTACTATGGACCCTTGGGCCTCAGCCACAGCACCAGCACCAGGAGGGCTCTCAAGGTAAGTGAGCAGCACTTTGAAAACCTCACAACTAGCTTGTCAGTCTTTCAAGAATTTGTATGTACCAACAGATAAAAAACCTTCTTCATTCAATCACGCTTCAGAAATTGAGAAAAATATTCATTTATTATTTTATAATTTATGATAAATGCATATATACCTTTTCTTCATTGTAGTGTATAAAAGAAGCACACCTGAACTGACAATTACTTTTATGTTGGTTTTTGTCATCACTGGAGCATACCAAGTGTGAAGGAAAGTTTTAGTAATTTTTACGTGGCTGAATCTTTGGTGAATTTTTTCATTGCTGTTTGTGACAACCCCCAACCCTCTCCCTCCTTCCCATCTTCACCTCCCCTCTCCACCTGTCTTACCCCTAGCAAGTCAATAAGTTGCTGCTGGGGGATTGTCCTTACCGTGACCAGCGCTGCCTGTCACCTTGGGCCTCCCTGTTCATCTGGGCTGTCTTGCAGAACCGCAGCGACATGGCCATTTACTTCTGGGAGATGGTGAGACTCACCTGCAACACTGTACAACTATATTACAGACATTTCATCTGTACTTTGTACAGAGGATTAGAGACAATGCCACATACGCTCTCCTATTCTCTCATACATCTTCATTTAAATGGCTGGGCTTTTGGGTTTTGTGGATGCTGTAAACTTATGTTGGTCCCCCTCAGTTTTTTGTTGTTTTGATTAAACTTGACTGACATTTTGTCATAACACAAGTTGGGTGCAACTTTTATTCCACACATATTGAGAATCTATAAAAATCACCTTGCAGCACACTCTGACACGGGAAATTGCAAAGGCAACACTACATGTCGGTGCCATGAACGGAATGAGACCAAAAAAAAATCTTCACCTAGATTTTCCTTTGGTGTTATAACCACAATTACCATTTTAATCATAAAAACGGAAAAAGTCTGAAAAAAGAAGTGTGAACATAGTGTTTGTGTGTTTACTGCTGACCAGGCAGGCGAGTCAGTGCTGAGTGCCCTGAGTGGCTGTAAGATGCTGAGGGAGCTGTCCAAGCTGGAGAGTGAGACTGAGACTAAGCTGTCCATGAAAGAGCTGGCCCAGAGGTTTGAGAACCTGGCACATGGTGAGTCATGAGACTGTGACACTCATTGTCTCTACATCTCAGCTTGTTTGTGTGTTTCTATTTTAAATTTCATAAATTGTATAATTACAACAGAAGGAAAAAGGCAATCTGCACACTGAAAATGACCTGATCCCACTCTTTGTTATGCTCTCTCTCTCTCTCTCTCTCTCTCTCTCTCTCATTCTCTCTCTCTCATTCTCTCTCTCTCTCTCTCTCTCTCTCTGTCTAACTATCTATCATGAATGTCTGAGCTCAAATTTTAAGATTTTTGGTTTTTTTAAAATATCAATTCATGAATTGTTCAGTAATCATGAAGGGGACACTCTGGGTCCTCCATAGTTGGGCCAGAACTTCTTTGCATAACGTCCAGCTGGATGCAGAGAGTGTCTGATCTACTACAGTGCAAATGCATGAACTCCTTCACCAACACCACAGCCCTGGAAAAGCAACTGGAAGCAACTGGAAAATACTGAACAGCTAATTATAAATATGGAACAGATACATAAACACCTTATTTGAGCGCTGCCAAATATGGTATTCCAACCATGAACATAAGGTCTACTGTATGAAAGGAACTCAGACATAGTATTCCCTTCAGATTTATATTCATCAGTGCTCTTTCAGTGATGCGGTGTGTGTGTATTTGTGTGTGCAGATGTTTTCAGTGAGTGTTACCAGAGCAGTGAGAGTCGTTCCTTCACGCTCCTGATAAGAAAGTCTCCCGTGTGGGGTGGGGCTACCTGCCTGCAGATGGCCACTGCGGCCGATGCCCGCGTGTTCTTCAGCCATGATGGTGTTCAGGTCAGTATGCCATCCACTGGCCCTTTCCCACAGTCAGGATTGAAAACCGCTTAAATTAAATTAATATTGCTTGGGATTCAGAAAACTGTCTATCAAAATCAATATAACAGCACCTCCACATCATCAGCACCTCATCAGTTGTTCTATGCTCCCCTGTGCTGCTAATCTACAGTACTGTCAAATATTACAGTTTTTTCCAATTGCTAAAACACATTTCTTGAAACCTCCACCCATTTTCTCAAAACCTTAAACACAAATCCAAAACTACATTCACAAAACCTCAGACATACACACAGCAACTACAAATAAAGTCACCACAGAGCATTCGTAAGACACTACATCAAATAATTTAGGACACAGCATCCAGGGCATGTAGTTAACAGAAAATGTTTACTGTAAATGCATTTAGCAAAATATTGTAGTCAAAGCAATATCTAGACTACATTCAGCACTTTCATAACAAAAATTAAAACTAAATGAAAAGCGCATTACTGCACAATCAAAGTCACTGAGATTCATTCTCCAGCATCGTGTCTTTGTTGGGGTTCTCGCCAGAGGACTTCATCCACGTCACAGGCAATATTTACTCAAACTGGGTTGGACTCTTTGTCCTGCTTCCCTCATTGTCATCCCATGAACAAGGACATGGTGTACAATAGTTGCCCAAATTCATCAGTGATGATAGTTCTTGGTCTCCTCCTCATCCCCTTCCTCCTCGTCCACCAACTCTCATACGTACTCTTCCTCCTCTGCCTCTCTGTATGTTTCTGTCCATTGTAGATGGATGCACATGTGCCACCTGTGCACTCTGAGCTGACTTTTATCCTGCCCAGTTGATCTGATCACATCATTAGAAATGTGTGTGTTCAGTTTTGAGTTGTGTGTGTAAAAGGTGATGACTGTGTTGGAGTTGTGTTCACATTTAGCTGTCAGTGTTTACAGTTTTGCCACACAAGTGTATGACAGTGTGAAATGTGTTTAGTGAATGAGAATGTGTTTAAGGTTTAGCAAAAAATAGCGGATGAGTTTTGCAGATTGTGTCCAGGTACCTGAACAGTGTTTAAGGTTTGGCCCAAAGAGTGTTTGATTGGAAAAATGAGTTTAGGCCACTGAGAATTTGGTTCAGAGAATGGAGTTTAGTGTTCTAGCAACTGAGAAAAACTGTAAAAAAACACTTTCAGCACATAAACAAATGCAAACAAAGCCGACTATGCCAATGTAAAAAATAATACATTCCAGTACCCATTTTTATCCCTTGGAATAACAGTTTGTGAAAATGCTATCAGGTCATTTCTTCCTGGCACAAGACTACTATGTGGAGTTCACCTGTAGATGCTACCTGCCGGATCTACTTTGAATGAATGAAGAGAATGAAGAGACACAAACACAGTATTGTGGGTTAGCAGTCCAAGGGAGCACAAAACAACTAATGAGGATATTTCACTACTATGTAGACTCATATCACACCCAGTTAAGCCAAGTATACAACCCTACACACAACACAAGTTCAATTTTGCTTTAACTGCATCTCAACATCATTGTAAAAATGTTGACCTTTGTGTTTCCTCAGAATATGTAATGGTTTGAATAAATTAATTACTTAATTAATGGATTAATTCTTTATTATTATGGTTTCTCATTATGGTTACAATGCTGCTTTCTGCTGTAGTCTCTGCTGTCTCAAATCTGGTGGGGCGACATGGATAGGAGTACTGAGGTCTGGAAACTGGTTCTCACCTTCTTCATACCCCCCCTTGCCTACACAGACCTCATCAACTTTAGGTCAGTGGTTTATTTGTGAGCGTATGTATGGGCCTCACAAATGTACAGTGTTATTGGTGTTACTGAATGCAGCAACCACTAAACCACTGTTTCCCTGGAAGTAAGAATACTAAGATTTTGATGACAAGATATTAATCAGTAAATACGAGGTTTGGCTGATAACTTTGTTGCCTAAGTTAGAAGGAGATGAGTTATGCAGTTTGTCTTAATTTGCATGCAGTTCAATTTGTTTAATGATTACACAAAAGGTTATTAAAAGTTATTCCGTGTTTTTCTGTTACGGGATATTAATCCTTGAAAGTCAGCGTTTTGTGAATAAGTGGAAAACAGCCATCGTGGTGTCGTCTGCTACCTCAATATCAAGGGCTTAACACTTAAGGAGGTCCATGAGGACATAGTGGCATACTAGAGGAGGATGCCCCTTCATACCCACATAAAGAAATGGGCTGCTGAGTTTAAACATGGCAAGGAGAACCTGGAAGACGATCCCCATCCTGAAAGACCAGTCACCATCACCACACAGGGGGCCATTGACAAGATTCATGACATCATCATGGCAGATTGATGAGTAATTGAGCGTTACATTGCTATTGAGCTGGGTATCTCTCAGGAATGTGTCCATCTATCATCCACAACAAACTCCAAATGTCCAAGGTTTTGGCTCTCTGGGTCCTGAAGCTTCTTGGACCTGATCAGAAACAGACACGGCACAACATGTCAAGGGACACTGTTGCCATTTTTGAGGCAGATCCTGACAGCTTTCTCGGGAGATTCGTGACTGTGGATGAAATTGAGATCCATCACCTCCAACTGGACACAAAAAAAAAAACTGAACCAATGGAAACACCCAGGTTCTCCGCCTCCTAGGAAAGCAAGACGATGATGTCTGCAGGCAAGTTGATAGCCTCCATTCTCAGAAAGTGGAATGCTGCTGGTGGACTACCTGGAAAAGGGTCACACTATCACCAGGCCAGACTATTCTGATCTCCTGAGACAGCAATTTGAGAAAAACAAGAATATTCAATGCGGGAAGCTGACAAGAGGAGTGTTCATCCACCAGATCAATGTTCCAGCCCACGTGTCCACTGTGGCCATGGCTGTGATCCAGAAATGTGGATTCAAAGTGGTCATACACCCACCCTATTCTCCTATTTGACATGCTCTGACTACCACCTCTTCTGGAAGATGAAGAAGCAGCTCAGTGATCACCATTTTGCCCCAGATGATGATGGCATTGATGCTATGGACCACTTTCTGGGTGTCCTAGATAGAGGCTTTTACACAGACGGGATCCACATGCTCCATGACCACTGGACTAAGTGTGTTAATGTAAGAAGGGACTATGTTGAAAAATAAAGATTTGACTTTCTAAAGGTAACTGCTGCTTACTTAGGCCATGAACCTGTAAATCCCACCTCGTATATATAAGTTAGCACCTAGCAAATTAGAAAGGGCCTTTTTCACCTCAGTTTTGGCTTTACCCTTCACTGGTCTAGAAGAAAATAAAACACCCTCAATATCGCCATTAGGATTTCTTTGTATGTGCTGTAGGGAGCAGGAAGAGGAGGTGAAGTCTTTGGAGGTCCATCATGGTAGAGATACTGACAGTCTGGATGGCAATGATGCCACTGTCTTCTCCCTCGCTGACATTATACAGAAGTAAGGACAAACACTCTCAGACTCTCACAAAACAAAGCAAATTTTGATTATGTGATGTTTTTTTTTCTGGTTTAACAAAAATCTTGGATTCTCTCTCTTGTGTCCCCAGTGAGGAAGATGCTGAAGAGTACAGTGCCCTAAAAGCCAATCAAAATGGTGGGTTTTATCTATTGTAAATGTCCAAAAATATTTTTCTCTGTGTCAGAATATTCAGTGACTTTTTCCATTTATTCCTTTTCCCCTCCTTCTTCTGCAATTCAGGCTCTTTTCCCTCCACGTCTAAGCACCCGTTTGTAGTGCTGCGGTGGCGGCAGTTCTGGTTCGCGCCTGTCACCTCGTTCCTCGGCAATGTGCTGATGTACTTCCTCTTCCTCTGCTTGTTTGCCTATGTCCTATTGGTGGACTTTAAACCCCCACCCCCTGATGGCCCTGCCACTTTGGAGTTTGTGCTCTACTTCTGGGTTTTCACCTTAGTGTGTGAGGAGATTCGGCAGGTTGGTTAAAAACAGTACTAGACACACATGTACACACACTAGATGGCCTGCATTTCTGCATTCACAGTTTGTGCCAGTGAAGATCAAAAAGGAGAATCAAACGACCTGTTCTCTGTTTGGCCCAGAGCGCAGAATATCCTATATGTGTCTGAAAAAGTAGGATGCCATTGTTGTTGGTTTTTCTTAGATTTGCGTGTATTCCAAAACTGGAACCAACATTTAGGAAAATGTCATTAGATGTGATGCCAGAGACTTGGTATTATTTGTTGTTTGCGCATGTTTAAGAACCAGGAGAAAACATGCTATTTTCTTATTTAGTATTATTCATTTTCTTTAGTAGTTACTTGTTTTGTAGTTGCTAATGTCCTAACAGGTCTAACAGAGCCAGGGTCCTGCTGTTCACTCTGGCTCACTGGAAAGGCTCTACTACTCTTAAATGGAACTGGACCTTAATTAATGTAATTAGTAACACCTATGCTTACCTGCTATTTCATGTCCAAATGATTCCTGTGAAAAGGGTCTATATATTGCTCTTAGCACAGAGAGGACTGTTTCATGCATATTTCAGTTTACCCTCCATTTCAAACTTACTTTTTAAAGGAATAGTTTGCCTCACACTTGCAGCAACCTCACAGCGATCTAGTTTCTGCAGCTCATCTCAGTCTTCTTGAACTGGCTCAGGGTCAGTGTTAAGACCACCAAAAGTCTCCAAACACACACACATCAAAATTGTACGCTTTTTGGAGAATTCAGTGTGTGTTGCCAAATTACTCCCAAAAGCTAAGACTTATCACAGTACCCTATTACCTTTATTTAGCTCAGTGACACTTCCTTGTTATTCCCAGCTAAAGGACTCTGTTCCTCACCCCCTTCACTGTGTCTCTCTGGCTCCCAGACCTTCTTTGTAGGCAGCACCACGGTGCTCCAGAGAATGAAGAACTACATCCAAGATGTGTGGAACAAGTGTGACCTGACAGCCATTTCACTTTTCTCTTTGGCCTTGTGCTGCAGGTGATTCTTACAGCCCTTATAAATGTATTTACCATATATGGTCTTTTTGTGTTACGATATATTATTTTTATATGTTATGATATAATATTATATAATATATCCATGAGGGTAATAAGTGTGTTGATTCAGTACACACTGAACAAGTGTGTACAAGCCAAAAAAGACATGGCACATGTAACTTCTAGGTTTTTTTGGTTAAGAAAAATGTTTTTCTTTTTCACACATAGCCAAGGTCTATGCTTTGTTTTCATGGAAGAGCATAGGCAAATGGTTTCAGAGGGTCTTTATAGTCAGGGATATAAACTAACTTTTTTCAATGAATTGCAATTTGTAATGGCTTGAAATTGGGAAAAAACTTGGGGAGATGTTTGTCACCAATCAGTATGGCAGCATGGAAAAGGGTTTTGAAGCCAGAAAGTTTAGTATCAGGGCACTGAATTGCTGGTCTTGATTAACAACCTTATCAATCTACCACAGCTGGGTCAGCTAGTAATTGAAGTGTAGAGCTTTGACTTAAATGTCTCACAGGTGTTTTGTGTCTTTTATCATGAAGGACCTGGAAGTATGTGTCTTTAATTCTGACTTTGGATGTGAAACACCATAGCTGGAGAATGCCTAGTGGCTAAACCCGTGCTTGTGTTTATATTCCAGAATGTTCCCATGGTCATATGAGTTTGGCCGAGCTGTGATGGCTCTAGACTTCATGGTCTTCACTCTGCGCCTCATCCATATCTTTGCCATCCACAAGCAACTAGGACCCAAGATCATTATTGTTGGCAAAATGGTGAGTGTGCTTCATTTCTGAAAGGCATATCTATCTATGTTGCAAATGCCTTAGAGTAAACTTCAAGTAAAGACTACTTTCAGGCTTCATCATCTTTTAATACTGACCTGATGGAGCAATTCACACAAGGCATGATGGGCATTAGGTTCTTTGTTATTACCACAACACTTTTCAAAAATGTTGCGCAAATCTCAATATAACAGCATGTGGCTCAGCAGCTATATTAAAAATGATTCTGACACTCCTGTAGAATTTCATTTTACATTGTGTAGCTTTAAAACAAACAACAACAACAACAACAACAACAACAAAAAAACAGTTGGGATTTTTTTACCCGCAGCTTTTTGCAAACAGAACAGGCTATACCCAGCTAATTTACAGCATTTTGTGTCATCCATGCCACAGCATCATCTCTGGTCTGACTTTTTCCTCCCTCAGATGAAAGATGTTTTCTTCTTCCTCTTCTTCTTGGCTGTGTGGCTTATGGCTTACGGTGTAGCCAATCAGGCGCTTCTCTACGCCTACGATCCTCGTCCTGGCTGGATATTCCGCAGAGTGTTCTACAGACCTTACCTGCACATATTTGGACAAATCCCCATACATGAAATGGATGGTGAGTGGCTCAGTCTCCATCTTTCACGAGCACAAGGGGTTGTTGTTCTTTCTGTGACAACTCCATGGCAGCCACTACCTCCAAAGTTGCCAACAGCAAGTGCATGCACCTTGCCACTTAGCCTACCACAAAGTATATGGCGTTGCGCCTTGCTCATCCTCTCACCACTCAGTTAAAGTCTCACATCTTGTCATTTTATATCAGTGAATGCCCTCTGCCATCACTTCAAGCACTTGTAAACATGTCACTTGAAACTTCTGACTGCTTCATGCTTGCATGAAATAGACTTGTCTTCACAGCAACGTCTGGATGCCTGCTGTCATTAAAATAAGGAGTTTTTCAACCACAAACTACAGATCGAGGACATTCAGAGGATGTCTGGTTTTCTAGGTATATTGACAATAAAGGGGGGTTTCTGAGCAGTTTCCACACCAGGATGCTCGCCAATTTCCAGAAAATGTAATTTTTACAGAAATCTTCAAATGTCAAAAGGTTTTGACACTTGGTGTCCTAATGTGGTATTTTAGAGGGATTTTTGACCATTTTTATCAGTTCTCAAATGGTCAAAAATGGTTAGATTTTGCGCCAAATCTGTATAACAAATGGTATCAACTCAAAATATGGTTTCATATACACACTCCCATCAGCTGAGATTTATGACTGTAATATCCTGATACATAGTGCTGCATCTCATATCAATCTTCAGGTTCCCAGCTTTCAGATGACGTTTACCACTTCTATGTGGCATCCTCTGTTGCCTTTTTATTTCTCCCTGAAGACCCTCTGCCCTCTCTCTAAAATGGGTTTAAGAAAGGGCTGGAATGGTAAGGGGTTAAGCAGCAAGACAGCCTGTAGAATCCTAAGTAAAATGCACAGCCTGCCTGGCAATGAAGCAGGATAGTCCTCCAGAGAGCAAAATGACACCTTAGCCCAAACTTTCTTAAGTTTGTCCACAAGCTGTCTACTAATAATCTCCTACCTTGAAGCCAGACTATGCAATTTTAAAGGGTAAAGCATGCCACAGTATTTACTAATATAAAGCATACTGCTTTATATTAGCTATATTAAAACACTACCAAATAAGCTGTATACAACTTAAGTGAATTACTCAAATGAACTGTAAGTGGCAGAGGAAAAAGAATTCACTGTGAGTAAGTGGATGTTCTGCAGATTTTCTGAGGCGGGCGATTAGCCTGTGGTAATGTGTGATAAATGAGGTTGTGCCAATGTGCTTCCAGTTTACAGCTGATAAGCATTCATCAACATACACACGTTGGTATAAAGGAAATGCCACAGCTCTGAATGGTGGAAGTTTTTTGTTTGTACACATATATGAGGAAACTTATGCAAACATTTACGTACACATACTGATATTACATATTGATCAGTGAGACCCACTGTCATCTGATCCAAGGATGCTGTTGAGGCTGCAGACTACAAGATGGCTCAGGACAAAGATGTTTCATTTGGCTGAAAACAGTTTGCCTCTGAAACAAGCATCTCATGGCAATTGTTGTGACTGGCCGAGTAGAGAGCAGCACACTGTCTGCAAATTGCAGGAGATGATACAGTAAAATAGCTCAGTGGACAAAGCCTATTACAAACACTGTTCTGGATAGGGGTTCAATTTGTTTAGGTCCCATCCATTATTAAAAACAGATTTATCTCTGTATGGTGCTTTGAATGTGAGTGTGCACAATAGACATCACATCTCCTGATATCTTGTCCTCTCCTCTTCTCTGTCCCATCCAGCGGATAAATTGGTGGAGGTAGAGTGCACAAATGACACCACATTGATTGAGGCTGGCGCTGAACCCTGTTTGAGTACGTATGCCAACTGGCTGGTTGTCATCCTCCTGGTCATCTACCTGCTAGTCACCAACATCCTGCTGGTCAACCTGCTCATCGCCATGTTCAGGTACACAGGCACCTGAAGTGCAGCAGCTCAGTGCCCCTGTTCTACTAGTTGAACAGGTTTCAAACAACATTTCCATCTCCTACAGAAAAACATTTTAATGTTCATTGTATATGCATCTCCATTTTCACCAATTGTCCATAGCTATACCTTCTCCAAAGTGCAGGAGAACAGTGACACCCATTGGAAGTTCCAGCGCTACAACCTGATCGTGGAGTACCATTCTAGGCCCTGCCTAGCCCCACCTTTCCTCATCATCTCACACATTCACCTCTTCATCAAGAGATTTGTCCGTGGCATCCCCTCAGTCAAGATCAAACATTTTGGTGAGAAATAGCATGTAGTAGAGACAAAGGAATGTATGTAAGAGAGTGGAAGAAGGGCATATTGAAGGAACTGCTGTTGAAAGGGGGAGAGGTAAGGATGGTAGGCTAAGGGACTATTTGCGATGCGTGACACAAGAATGAAACAGCAGAGCAGATGGAGTAAATGACAACATCATAGGCAGACAGAAAAATCTTTCTGTCTACCTAATCTCTTGTCTCCCTCTTTGATTTTCCTTGCCTTTGTCAGTTCTGGAGCTGCGGGGCAGGAAGGCCAGTCGTCTCAACACATGGGAGGCCATCCAGAAGGAAAACTTTCTCTCAGCTCAGAATAAACGACAGAGGGAGAGTGATACAGCACGACTCAAACGCACATCTGTCAAGTAAGCTGCCTCTGTCACCATTATATCTGACATGGATACTATTTATGAACATGCTAATTACAAAAATTGGGGCTAAAATAGTCTGTACTTGACACATACACACACACACACACACACACACACACACACACACACATACAAAATCAATCCAGTCCTACATGTTTTCCAAGTCTTGATGTTTTTGCAGGGTGGACAGTGTACTGAAGCAGATGTCAGAGATTCGTGACCATGACCGAAGGCTGCGGGTGCTGGAGGCAGAGGTCAGTGCATGTCACACCTGAGTGCATGCTCCTCAAGTTCTAATGAGCCTAACCCAGGCTTCATTGATGTATGTATGTACTGTATGTATGTTTATAGGGATATGTCTGTCATCTGTGTGTGTATGTGTGCTAACTAGTGTGCGAGTGCTCTGTGTGTGTGTGTGTCCGTGTGTGTGTATGTGCATGTGCGTGCAGGGTCTGGTTTCTCTGCATATGGACTGCAGCTGTCAGCTGTGTCTGCTCAGCACTGTCTGGGTATCATCCGTCTCTGTCTCTGTGTCTCTCTGTCATAGCTGGAATATTGCTGCGGTGCCCTCTCCTGGATGGTGGACGCTCTGTCTCAGAGCAACATGATAAGGGCCAGCCGCCCCCCTCCACTCCTGAGAGGTAAGCTCACCATTCCCCTTGCTTTATTCCCTTATATACATGCATTTAATGAATACATTCATCAAGTATGTGTCCTAAGTTGATGTGCTGTTTACGACTCTCGAATTTAGACTGTCACTCGATAATATAATAAATTGCTCAATTGCTGATTGCTGTTATAAATCCTGCTAAAGGGGTTGAAACTTTAATCTATCTATCTATATCGGTAGATAGATAGATAGATAGATAGATAGATATGTATATAGATAGATAAATATATATATATATATATATAGATATATATAGATAGATAGATAGATAGATAGATATAGATATAGATATAGATATCTATATATATAGATATATATCTATATATATAGATATATATACCACAACATACAGGGTTCTGCAGTATTTTGGTGGTTTCTAGTGTGTCGCTCTTCTGGACAGAGGTCTTAGTTGTTGTTCCTGGAATCTGTTGGAGGCATTCTCCCATTTTGGAGCTCACAGTCTCAACTAGTTCTATCAGCACATGGACAACTTTGGCCTTCACTTTCCACATCCTCCCCAGTTCCTCTTTCAGTCCTTGGTAGCTCTCCAGCTTCTCAGGTTGTACCTGATGTTGCTGTCCCTGGGAACTGCCACATCTATCATGTCTGGCTGGTTGGCCAGTACTTGTTTATCTGCCTGGATCAGGAGGTTCCTCAGGATCTTAGCTCTCTCATAGCCCCACTGTTTGTGGTGTCCTACCTCTGGGTCCAGTCCATACTCAGCAAAGATGCTCCTGTGCACAATCTGCTGCTCCAGGATGTCCACAGGACATGGCTGCTTCGAGTTTCAGTTGTAAGGCGGGTGCATTTTGTCCTCTTCGGAGTTGCATTGTACATTGAACATGTATCAGAAACAGATCATCTAAATGAATACTGCCCTTCATATGCATTCACAAGATAATTCCATGCTTCAGAGATGCGAGCTGCCACAGTAAAATAGACCCATATATTTAGTGGAGTGGGGTGGAGAGCTGTATCTGGGATGCTAGGGAAATATAGAATAGGATGATCACAATCAGCTCCAGCAACTGCAGCACAGCTGGAATGCGATGCTGCTGTGTCCAGTGGACATCGGGGGGTCAGTGCATGCTATTGCCTCTTGTATCTTGCACCCTGCTACCATGTGCTTGACTCTCAGAGGTCTCACCTTGGACCCTATCTGAAATAGTCGACCCCTGCTTCTGTTGACCTAGTGCTGAAAATGTCTCCTATGCTGCTATGATTAGTTCCTCTGTGTGTCCTTCAGTCCAACTTTTCTAGCCACTTGTATGATTTCCTGATGTCAGCCAGGTATGCTCTACCAGCAGTACATTCTTTGGCATTGATAGCAGCAGCTTCCGTGTCCTCTTTGGGCTAGGTCACTAAACCATCTAGGTACTTGGTGATTGATAAGCTGTATGTGTTAATGGCTTGTTCTCTCCATTGAGCTAACACTTAAGGACTTGTCTTACTCTGTGGATGTACTTGGATGTGCTGTCTTTCTTGTCTCATTATCATCATTCCGATGTGACAGTGGAATTCCCAGGTACCTGTCTTGTATTTCTGTTATGTGGCCTTTTGGTAGTTTGGCTCCTTCAGTCCTAATCATCTTTCCCCTCCTCAAAAACATCACTTCTTTTGTCCAGCAGTTCCTGGTATTGTGGATCAGTGAATTGATGTCTCACTCACTCTTGGCTTACAGTTTGTTATGAAGTTATTGGTTAGTAGTTGGAGGGTTGGTTTTAGAGGGTCCCTACTGCACCTTTAAGTTGGTCAGAAGGCTGTTATCATCTATTGCCATTGTCAGTTTGTCTTAACTAGTCAAAAGGGACTCTGGAACCAGACGTACCGTGATGTAGTATAAAGACCAAAGTTGGTCACGTAAGGAGGTGGTCGAGGTGGTGGATGAGTCAATCACATGGACCTTCACCCTGGACACCTGAGGTTGAGCCCCAGGTCAAGCAAAAGACGTGTTTGTTTTTAGCTAGCTAACCCTTTCTCTAACCGTAATCATGACCTTTTCGTTGCCTCGATAAAGTGGCTAACAAAAACAAAGCTAACAGAGTGGCTAAAACTTGAGTGTTAAGAGTGACTGACGATAGGAATATACGGTAACAGATGTTTGACCTACTAGAATGTGCAGTAGAAACCTAACAACCCATACTCTGTGGAGGTGATTATGACTAATAATGTCCACACAATAGTGTGGTTACAGTCAAAGCAGTGGTTGGATTGGTCTATGCTGGACTACGCAGTTCTCTTGTGATGCTCTTTCATGGTATTGGTTCATCTGTGCTGCGAATCATTCATGTTGTGATTGTTAGATAGGGGTCGGGTCAGGGCCTGGTGCTGTCCATCTTTACACCATGCTGTAGTTGAGGCATCTTGCTAAATTCGTTACATGTTTTCTTCCTTATCTTTTCTTTCACTTCCAGACTTATGAAAGTTTCTACCTGAACACCATCAAAGATAAAGAAAGATAAATATATTATATAGACTTTTCTTCTTTTCCTTTCTTATTTTATACTCATACGTATATGTTTTTTTTTTACATGTTTTTACATGTTTTTTTTACTATTTTCATTTATATATACAGTATATAGATAGATAGATAGAAATAGATAGACAGACAGCTAGATAGACTGATAGAGAGAGTGATAGAGAGATAGATAAGTTTGCAAATAGTTTTAAATGAATACATGACTATTTTTTTGTCTGTTGCAGATCTGACTCCGCTTTCTCCAAGATGACTCACTGAAATCCTGGAAAACAGACAGACTCACTGACACTCACACACACACACACACACACACACACACACACACACACAATAAGCTAAGGTTTCATGCAGTCGCATAGGTCTAGTCCATTTTCTCCAATGGCTTTCTACACTCCTGACTGTGAAACAATGCTGACTTCTGA
>OMLB01014863.1:0-18229 GCA_900302555.1 Myripristis jacobus
CCTGGCTTCATTGATCATCCAACTCCATAGAGAAAGCCTATCGATATGTTATAAAATAAATAGATAATACTGATGATGATGTTGGTTATTTGCCCATTCCGTTTTATTTGGCAACGCCTACAACTGAAAATTCATAGGAGGCAATAGGCTAGTTATGTCACTCACCTCAGGAAGCTGGAGAAAGCGGCGATGGTGGCGTTCATGGAGATGCCCATGTCAGCCAGAGCCAAGCTGAATACTAGGTAATTACTGGGGGTCCGCAGTTCTCTGACTTTGAGGAAAGCAACCACTGTCACCGCATTTAGGAAGAATCCGAGCAGACCTTTGGAAGATAACACAATTTACACACACATGATGAATAGAGTGGCGTGCGACAATGAACGGAATTCGGCGCGCACGCTTGCGCAACGTGCAGCTCCGTGACAGCTCCGCGGTGAGAGAAAACATGCTGTTCTTTAAACCTCGGCACACAATATTTTCTCAGATTGCCAAACGTCAGTGAGGAAAACGGGTGAGTAAAATGAAAATCTACCAATCCCTCGTCCCGCAACAGCTCGATTACAATGACCGAGGAGCTTTGGGTCGTGTCATAGGTTAGGTTACACACAGCGGGCGGAACCAGCGCAGTTTTTGGCTGAATTCCAGCACAAAAGGGGGAAAAAAATCACTCACCCTCCACCAGCAGACAAGATCCCAGGGAGAACACATCAAACTCGGAGAAGCCCTCCGGTAAAGGATAAGATGAGACCATCCTGAAGGCGATTTGACACAACAAAGTGCAGCAATCACAGACCACTCACTCCTCACTATCCGCTCGTTTTGATATGCCTCAGTGTGGCTCAAGGAAGCCCGTTTTTAAAGGGGCATTTCACGTGAAAAGCATGCACGTAATTATGTAAAGCCCCCCTCTCTTTCGCCCCAATCCCTGCAAGAATGTCTTAATGAACATAACAACACAACCCGCAACGCCTAATACGCATTTACCCACCGCAACAGAAAAAGCCTCAATTAGTTACACAACATAGCCTTTGTCTCTGTGAGCCCACCACTCCGGTGAGGATGCTGCTGCTGATGTCAAGCCACGGCACGTTTGATGCAACCACTTGTGCCTGTGTCGCTTTAAGAAGACAACAGGTGTCTACTGAACTACAGCCCACTGTCATCCAGCAGGGTTGGGGTGATGCTGCATCCTCTGCCATGGAGCAGGACTGCACTACGCCTCTCTGAAGCCTAGGTGAAACATGAGGCTACGTGGCTGCAGAGCTGTCCATGTAGCCTGTGGTGTCTCCAAACAAAATAGCGCTTGTGGCACCAAAATACTCCAGCTGTATCCATCTCACTGTTCTCAGTATTAACAATGACAGTTATGCAGTTATGTGGTTCATTGTAGCGGGTTTGGCTCAAAGCCATGCCATAGGTTGTTTATGCAAACCAGCTCTAGATGACTGTTCAGCTGTATCTTATTTTAGATATGTCTTCAGTAAGTGTAAATGTGTAACATGCATCTCTAGGCAGAAGGTAAATGGTTTATTATTGCTTCACAAAATGATAGAAAATTTGCATCAATGCATTTCTCATTAAATCTTTGCATAATGCTTGTTGTCAAGATGAAATATAGTTTATGCTGAAAAAACAATTTGTGAGAGGTTCTTCAATTAATTACACCTGCTCATTCACTGATTGATGAAACAAAGACGAGGGGGTGATCATTGCAAACGCACCACACAGGATCCACATGGGTATTTTTGGTTTGTCTCACTTCATTAATCCTTTATTCCATATGGTGGAATGTTTTGATTAGCTGGCTTACGTTTGTACTCATCAGGTCCTGGTGTGCAGCCAGCATGTTCCTTCTCTGTCATGACCCAAGTTTCAGAGACAAGAACAACAGAATGTACAGTAAAACCTCTCACAGACACCAAGTGGTACACTGACCTCATTTTACAGATCAAAACCAACTGCAGGATCTCAATGAAATGAAACTGAACATTTTTATTTTTGGAATCACAGCCATAAAAAATGCCAACAGAGGCTTAATTTAGAGTGGGGTTTACTGTGCAACAAGGCCAAAAATAAGATCTCAAAAGAGGAAAGAAAGCCTTCAACTAATCAACAAGTGTGTAAGTTAAATGAAATCCTGCCATAATTTGGCATGATTTATACACCCCCATTCTTCAATGGATTCTCCATGTTTCAATTGCGACATCATTTGCAGCTTTTCATACCATAGGGCTGGACTGGAAACAAGGGTGACATTGTTTGGCTCAATTCTGTCTCAGTCTCCAGATTATAAGATCGGGGACCTTAGGAAATGTAGGTGAACATGTGTAAAGTGCAAAATCATATGACAGTGCAAATGATCATTAAAAGGCTCGAGCACTTTGTTCGATTTTAGGATGCTTAACATCTGTATGCTTGTAAATGAAAGGCTAGTTCAGCCTGTTCACATATATTACAGCATATTCAGTATATCAGGGTGCTCTTGGGGCTATAATAAGAACATTATTTATCTGTGTGTGTTCCCAACATGAAGACACTGTGACCAGATGGCTGAATTTTTCTAGGTTGTCGTGTTAATATATAAACTCCAGACTGCTAAATCCCTGCATCCTTGGCTGACCTCAACAGGACAGGGCTTAGGTGTGCACTTGTCACATTTGTGCACTGGCTGCCCTAAATGTGCTCTCGTAAAATTGGTCACAGTATAAAGAAAACACACACTGTGATCTAATGTAAAAAATCTTTTTCTAATTTAGCCTGTTTTTAAATTTGACCAGACAATAAATGGCCTAAATGCAAAAATATTGATGCAAACAACAAGTACTTTTAGGTGTGTTTTGATGACTGTATTTTGACTGAACTGTGTTGTGCATTGATTAAGAAAGCAGCATCACAGTATAATCATTACATCTTATATGATAAGTACAACACAAACCTTCCAATATTAGTAGACTCTGTGACTGCTATATATGGGAAAATCTGCACACTAAGAGTGACGTTGTACCTCAAATAAAGTCCAATCTTATGGGTTCAGCAAATGAGATTAACTGCTTTCAGTGCAATATGGAATGTTTAAGTTTTACAACATAAGGGAACCTGATTGCTCAACATGTTTAGAGACCCTGTACAGATCAATGCCGTTTAAAATCCATACCACCCTAAAGAGCCTATGTCTTGAAAGGATTTAGATGCAAAAGGTTAAAGGGGGCCAATAAAACAGAAATGGTGCTTAGAGAGGATGAGAGAACATTCTCAAATTTCAATGCAAGGCATTCATACACAAACACACATAGAGGAGAGAGAGATATAGATATAGAAATTGAGAAAAGAGAAAAGAGAGAGCGCTCTATTCCTTATGCTTTTGTATCCCCTGTATTTGCAGGATGACGGATTCAACCACACTTTATGCCGTTTGAGGAATCAAACATCCAACGTGGCCTTGTGCACAATCTGGTGGTAAATGTCAGTCGCCTAGTCTGCTAACTATACAGCTGGAGGTAAGTTCTGCCTACCAAGTCTTTACAATACATGAAAGGCCTGAGTCATTTCGTCATCTTGCCATACCAGAGCTGGCACACTTTGTAATGCAAGCCAAGTGTAACACTGAACTTGCATTGTGGGGGAAATGCAAGGGGAACACATGGGACAGGTGCCAAGATTCAACACATGTAGTATTTACCCAAATTGCAAAACAAAGGGTTTCCCTCAAGGTATTTCCCCAAGTCTGTTGAATTCTGTCCAAATAGGTTACTTAGGGCAACAACTAATAGGCCACGCTGGGTCTCCTTTCAATCAAACTAGGTAAGTACGATTCCAATATTTTATTTCTGTTTCTCCATTAGTTTGTTAGAATTTTGGCTGGCTGGAATAGAGTTGTGATTTACCTGCAAATAAACAGCCTATAAATTAGTATATACTGCTGCCTGCATTTACTAGTTGTAGTTTTATTTCCTTTCGCCATGATCAACACGTTGTAACATCACAGTTTTCATCAGGGTTGTTTTATCTACAATGAGACACAGCACAGCATGTCATTTTAGGTACAGTGACCCTGAGGAAGACTGTCAAGTTGCAACACGTTGGTCATTTTCAATGATTTGCCATGTAAAATATAGGCTTTTAATTTATAAGATGACAGCTGTTCCTGTTCAACTGTTTTTGGAGGAAACAAAGTTTTACGACTAAAAAGTGATCAACAGTTAATGCAAGAAGGTAATTTTCCCATTCATCTCATTAATTAATAAAATTAAGTTTGAATATGCTGTAACAAACCTTAATAATAACATATTGTACAGAGTAACGAAAATGGCTGTACATCTCTAGTACTAATACTGTATATCATCTAAGTTAACTTGGAAGACCTCAAACTGAATTCTTCAAAGTACACTAGATAAAGACTTTGAAGTAGCATATGCAGAACTGCTTATTCAAATGTATGCATTTTCTTTTTTTTTTTTTTTAGTTTGCTTCCTAATTAATGCATTTATAATGTCTTGAAAATATACTTTCAGAGAATACATTTTAAAATTCTAAACAATATTACATTTGAGTAAAATATATTAAAATCCTGCTAAGGACAGAACACCTACAACTGACTTAACAGATTTAGGGACATCAACTGAATATCCTGAAGTAAATGAAGGTCCTGATTAAATAAAGACCATGTCTTTCTTGTTTTCTCCCCTGTTGTTCAATAAAGGCATTTTTTTTCCAAATAAAGACAAAAATGTGTATGTTTTCCATTTAATCAAATACACTGGTGGTAAACCTAAAATATAAGTTAAGATTTTGCTGATGTAGATCTATTTGTTGTTAAATCATGCATTTGTTGCACTCTGAAAGTGCATTCAAACTCTAAAAATGTGTTCTAATGCCATGAATGTATATATAGTGTGTTGATATAAAAGATAATATGTGCGGAATTGTATTAGCTCAAAATATGGAAGAAAGTTTGACTCAGTAAAACATTACAGTAGTAATTTCATGTACACGACTCACACTGTGCACTATTGTGTCAACTTAAGTGAATGTCAGTAAACTTTTATTGCTTTATTTTTTGAATATATTTTTTGGCTGCTGTAATCACACTAATGCCATAGATAGTGTCAAAAAACACAATTGAAGCTGTTTTTAGTAGCCCACTGCTATTGAATGACCAAAGTGTACAAAACAGTACAAAACTATTTCATTTAAGCACACTTAGAGTATACTGTGTATTAAACTACTGCAAGTAGCCTATACTAAGTATATTGTCATTTAATGTATTTAAGCATATAGTTTTTCACTAAAGTGCATCCAGCCTAGAACAACCAATTTGTGATCAGTGATTTTAATATTTTCCTTTGCATTTTGAAAAAAAGAAAGAAAAAAGAATATAATTGTTTCTTTGAAACAAACAAACAAACCAACAAACCAACCAACAAACAAAAAACAGACACAGTCTAAGTGAAATTCAGCAGCTTCAGAAAATGTTAAGTGAACATCTGTAAAGTGCACAGCAATCCTCAATGCAGCAACCACAAGCTATGATATAGGGGCCACCTTGTGGCAAAACAGAGCCGTCCACTCACAGATTATCAGTCACGGCAGTGCAAATGAACAGGCGACATTTGAGGGAAATAAAAACAGCCAAACATCACAGTGGATTATGACCATTTCGGAAGTATTTTTCTGTGATAATAAATAGGGACGTCTCTGCGCAGCCTATCGGATTCCGGGATGCAATACGCATCCAAATGAAAAGAACGCCAGTCCTTTCGCTAATCCTTGTCTATCCTTTTTATCTCGGGACTCATAGCAGTATGATCACTATGGGACAGCGAAGCGGTGGGACAAAGCCATGCGGATGATATTCCGGTAATTGAGAGAAAAAGGCAGGTCTGAGTGACTTCAGGGGGCGCAAACTGGGCGCATGTAGGCAAGCTGCGTGTGCGTAAAAGTGGGCCAAAATGTACCTCTTCCTGCTGCTGGGGATCTACCTGGCCACAGGTGAGCTTTGCTCCTCGGCGAGCGCCTGCCCGTCGCAGTGTAGCTGTTTTTACCACAACCTGAGTGACGGATCTAAGGCCAGGTAAGTTTTGGAAACACAGCGAAAAGTAATTAAAAATAGACACAAAAAGCAGCGTTTATTATCATGTTCCTGTATTCATACAGCCTGCAGTCCTTTTTGATGGACAGTTCTTGTTCTCGCATGATGGCAGATGTTTTCATGGAGGAGAACACGTGTACAAAATATAATTCAGGGAATGCATGCCTGTCCAATTTTATTTAATGCAAGATTATCCCTCAAAGGCACTTTCTACCCCCGCATCCTTGCGTTTTATGCGAGTTTGGATAGATTGGGGGAATAGGAGTGTTTTCCCAAAATTAATAGACCATTTATGTTACTTGTGAACTTACCAGACCTTTGAAGGTTTAAACGCTCTTCAGACTGGTAGGCTATAAACTCTGACTGCAATTTCGAAGTGTTTGTGCAAAACTGTGCATTTAATTTTTACACTGTGAAGGTGTGTCCTATGCGCATCATTTGATTTGTACAGCTAAATGAACACTTGTAATATATTCCTTTTAGGAGCGTAATTTGCAATGACCCCGAGATATCTCTTGTGCCTGCCGGGTTCCCTGTCGACACGTCCAAACTGCGGATCGAGAAGACTGCAATCCAGCGCATACCGAGCGAAGCCTTCAACTACCTCTCCAGTCTGGAATTCCTGTGGATGTCTTTCAACACGCTGTCCGCCCTGAACCCCGACAGTTTCCGGGGCTTGTTCAACTTGGAAGAGCTTCGTCTGGACGGGAATGCCCTCACCGCCTTTCCTTGGGAATCTCTCATGGATATGCCCAGTCTCAGACTTCTCGATTTGCACAACAACCAGCTGACCTCGCTGCCGGCGGAGGCCACCACTTACATTAAGAACCTCACATATCTGGATCTGTCCAGCAACAGCCTGCTGACCCTGCCGGCAGAGGTGCTCGCCACCTGGCTGGCGACAAAACCTGCACAGGGCCCCGAGAGCTCCAAGATGATACTTGGTAAGGTGCAATGCACATTCAAGTTTATTCGGTGAACAAAGGGTTAACTCTAATTTTAGAGCAGCGAGCAGTGTACCATGGGGCACTACGTGAAGAATAAAGCTCATTAATAGTTTTGTTTTCTGCCAAGCAGTCCGCCAGATCTAGTTGTAAACAAAGCTGTCAGCAACGCACAGTAGTCGTAAATACGGGTGCAAGTGTGGGCGCATGTTCCAAACTGCACTAACGTAAGCACCTTTCTTAAGTGTATCACTCACTGCCAAATTTAGTGAATCCCTTAGACAGTTAACATGATAACCAAGAGCGTATAGCCTACCTGCCATACAAACATTTATTTTAATTTAGTGGTGCCAAACGGTATATTCTGCAGAATTCCTCAAAAGGCGAATATAGGCTTTACGTCATTTTGGGATGAAACAATTAAATTGATCATGTGCTCTACATGTTAATCGGCTGGACCTGTCTCACGTTTGCGAGCCTGACTCTGCCAATCAGAACTCAGGACGAGGAAGTAGGTCTATCTGTTTAGTTACAATTATTTTATGGGATTAAAGTTTAGAATCAGCGATTAGAGAACCAGTGCGTGCGTGGTGCTACTCCACATTTAATGTTGTTGAAGGTTGCAGTCACAACAAGATCTGACCTTCATCATCATCATCATCATCATCATCATCACCACCACCACCATCATCATGAACAACACCATAACCACCAGCGTCGTCGTCATGATTTAGTTTATGAATTAAATATTAATCCTCTTACAGGATTTATCACATAGGCTACTAACATCCACACCAGCCATCTGCATGCTTGTCTATCAGTTTCCACACAGCTGGAAGCTGGTCTTCCTCTCTCACTCTTGCTGCCCCCTCCCCCCCGTGCATGTCGCCCTCAGGTCTCCATGACAACCCCTGGGCGTGTGACTGTCGGCTGTACGACCTGGTCCAGTTTCAGAAGTCGCCAACGCTCTCTGTGGCGTTCATTGACACTCGGCTCAGGTGCTCCGCTCCGGAGAGTCTGTCGGGGGTTTTATTCAGTGACGCGGAGCTGCGGCGCTGCCAGCTCCCGCGCATACACACAGCTGTGGCGCGCGTCCGGAGCGCGGTGGGAAATAACGTGCTGCTCCGCTGTGGGACCATTGGAGTCCCCATCCCGGACCTGACGTGGCGCAGGGCGGATGGAAGAGTCCTCAACGGGACAGGTGAGTCAGCAGTCCGTGTATCTCTCTCCACTAATAGCGTTCTGCTTAACAAATTTGCAATAATACTGTGCAGGGCAAAGCTTTCTCTCTCTCTCTCTCTCTCTCTCTCTCTCACACACACACACACACACACACACACACAGACACAGACACACACATGCACACACACAAACAAACACACACACACATGCAAACACACTTTGTTTTTGTATTGTGTGCATTTGTAGTATTGTATGTTGATTAAAAAGAGAGTGACTGGTGGAGATAGTAAGGTTGTAAGTCTGACTGACAGCTGTGGCCACAACACAGTTATGCAACAGTCATGATGATCATTTCAACATTATAAAGACATTACATTTGTTTTTATCCTAACATGGACTTACACACATTGTTTAGCCTACATTTAAAATGTTCACAGATAAAAAGGATGTTTCTCAGATTATGTTATTGTTACACAATCTATTCAAAATAACCCCACCCTCTTTTTTCATTAATTTTCTATTCATGTGCTGTTTTGTTGCTTACCATTTTTATGTTGTCACAGTAATTGTCTTTCTGTCCTCACAGTCCAGCAGGAAACATCAAAGGAGGGAATCACCTGGTCCATCCTCAGTGTCCCAGCTGTGTCGTATCGTGATTCAGGAAAGTACATCTGCAAGGCCACCAACTATGCGGGGAATGCCGAGGCTGTCATCTCTCTCATGGTCTCCAACGCACCAAAACCAGATGGCAACCAAACCATCACTGACAAGAAACCCAAAGCCAAGAAACCCAACCCTGTGGGCAAAGCTGCCTACCAGGAGAAACTGGTAGCCAGATATGTTGCTCAAACACCCACACCTCCACCTTTGCCTGCCGTAGACCCTGGCCCTCCAGCTGGTCCTGATCCTGGTGTGGCCAGTTACAGCCTGGCTGACAGAATCACCCCTGGGCCTATCACCTCCTCCAGCCCAGATGGACTGCTTGATCTAGAGAAGACCAATCTCAGCAACCTGGCGGCCAACACCTCGTCCCTTCAGCAGGACCCAGACAGGGTGGTCCGCTCTGTGAAGGTGGTGGGGGACACAGACAATACTATTTCTCTGAACTGGAGAGCCCCTAAGGCCAAGAACACTACAGCGTTTAGTGTCCTCTATGCTGTTTTTGGAGAGAGGGACATGAGGAAGATCAATGTTGGAGCAGGACAGAACCGTGTGACCATAGAAGGGCTGGTGCCCAGGACGAAGTACATCGCTTGTGTGTGCGTACGGGGGCTGATCCCCAAGAAGGAGCAGTGTGTCATATTTTCCACTGATGAGGCAGCTAGTGCCACTGGGACTCAGAGACTGATTAATGTTATTGTGATCACAGTGGCTTGTGTGATCGCCGTCCCACTCACTGTCATTGTTTGCTGTGGGGCACTGAAGAGGCGCATTCAGAAGTACTGGGGGAAGAAGTCCAAGGACATCCAGGACTCTTATGTGACCTTTGAAACGCTGTCGCCTGGCACTAAGGCCAAAGGGCTCGAGGGCGAGTATCTGACCAGACTGAACCCAGAGGAATCCAACAGACTGCTGTCAGCCCGCTCCAGCTTGGACTCTGAGGCCACAGCTAAGATCGAGGGACAGCCTAACGAGTACTTCTGCTGACGTCATGCTCCAGCTCCGGCTCCTGCTCCACGCCATCTACCACGCACTCACCCACATCCTCATCCTCATCAGAATACCAATACTCATTCACATCACCATCTGCACCACCATGTCCATCCATATCCTCATCACCACCCTTATTCCCACCCGCACCAACATCCAGAGGTCAGCCCCCCTCCCACACGTTCCCATAGTCCACTGCCATGGGACACTCCCCCACCTGTCCCCCCTCGCTGGATCACACCACCAACACCACCGCCACAGCGAGCCAACTTCTATCAAAGGACTTTTGCACGCTGCACTATCATGGAAATATCAGTTTAGAGGGTTTTTGACATTTCTTATTCATTTTTTTTCCAGATATCTCTAGAATATATAATGTTTCTTGGAGAGAGTGAATATAAACACTGAAACTTGCTGGCATGTTGTAAATGTATCTGTAAGATAACACAGACAGAATTTATGCAGTGAGTCAAAATTCATGTTTTTATTCGCCAAAGAATGTCAATATCATTAAGTCTGTAGTAGAAAAATGTCAAAGGCCGAAGGAACATAACCATTATTGTAATTTCAATTTCATCTCAAGCCACTCACATGCTGCAGTGAAGAAAACTCTGCAAACTGATCTGATCTAAAGGGACCTGAATGATAGCTACTCCATTGTTTATATCATATATGTATGTGTATGATTTGTAAATAGTTTTCTGGATGATGTACACTTACATATACAGTACTTCTATGCCTCTGTATATATCTGTCATATGTTCTCAGAGAAGATATAGACATAGGCATGGTTCAATACTCTGATGAAAGGAGAAGAGCTGGAGCTGGAGTGAAGTACACAGAAAGAACTGAACCATGACACAATGTAAATAGGGTGGAAATGATGCAAACTGTTGAACTATTTCTATTCCCACCAGTGAGACAAATATTGCTTCAAATATCTCTATGTAGCCCACCTGTTTTGTGCCACCTACAGGCATCATTGCCTCATTTTATGTAGATCCATTCACCCCAATTACATTATTTGAATTAAATAAACTTTTATATATATGTATCCAGTTGTAGCACATGTTCTCATCTTTACTTTCACCTCACCACATCAACATCAACCACTTTTCAAACTGGGCCAACATGGAGTTGAATAAAATAAATTGTGACACAAATTATTATCTGGCGTTAGTTTTCACACTAGTTTTCTGTTAGCTGATCTATCTAATTTACAATGCATTGTGTTTATCTCAGTGTCCCACATAGCCAACTAAGCAGTGTCCTGTCAGGTGGCCAATAAGAATTAAAAATGAAGTAGGCCAGGCCTACAGACACTGTCAAGTGTTAACCATGCGCGTCTTTCCCAAGAATCAGACGCCACTTGTTTGTACGTCAGGGATTAGTGTTAATAGGCTTCTCTCGTCTGCTACCCTTGGTATGTTTCGAGCACGAATGTAGCCGACAACTGTTGGAATTTTCTCGGACTATGGACATATTGTGTTACTTACTAGTCATCGTTTTGTTAAATTTCCAAGCATATCGAGCATATTCGCAATGTTTACCTGGATGCAGCTGTACGACAGACCGCCATGGAAGGTGAGTAAGTAACTGAATAAAGCTTTATTTATATGGCACTTTTTAAAACACACGGTTACAAAGTACCCCACACACGCGGAAAGACAAAGGTCAATGTACAGAAAAACCAAATACATTAAAAAAGATACACACATATGTATATATACATATTCAGACAGGCACACACAGGTATACATACATACATACACACTCATACACACAAGAAAATCCATAGATCCTTAGTTTAGATCTGTGGAAAGGCTTGCGTAAAAAAAAAGAGTTAAGAAGACGTGCCTCATGACTAACCTATCGAGGTGAATGCATTTAATCTGCTGTGACTGCGTCGGTGTCTGGCCTTGGATCAGTCAGTGACGGGTCATATGTTCAGTGCATTGGCCTGTTATAGTAGTTTTGTTTTCCCATTGATAAACACTCCTTATTTGAATAGGTAGTCGAAATGGTGAACGTTTTTAAACCTTTTTTTTTTAATAGCTGAGGTATTGTGCAACAGGCTAGTTGTAATGTGTGTAATTTATTTAGGAAGTAGTCTATTAGCATAGAGAGTAACCAGAGTGTAACACTGTTTCCCTAGGTCGCTGATTTGTATGGAGGAGAGCGCCTATGGGGCCATACCAGAGAATCTTCCAGATGATTTGATCAAAATACGAATAGAAAAATCTCACTTCACAGAAATTCCTCGGGGGGCTTTCTCTAAAACATCTGCTTTGGAAAACCTGTGGCTGAACTTCAATGACATCACTGTGATAAACTCAAGGGGCCTGGAGGGTTTGCGGAATCTGACCGAGCTCCGTCTGCAAGGCAACAAGCTGCGCTCAGTACCATGGACAGCGTTCGAGGACACGCCGGCCCTGAAGATCCTGGACCTGAAGCACAACCAGCTGGACGTCCTGCCGGAGCATGCGTTAAAATTTTTGCCAGGTCTGACTTACTTAGACTTATCCTTCAATCAGCTTACGGTCATTTCGAAAGAGGTCTTTCTAAACTGGCCTCTCTATCAGAGACTACAAACCGAGGAGGAGCGGGAGGCGACCGGGTTGGAGCCCAATGTCGTGCTGGCGCTTCACGACAACGCCTGGCTCTGCGACTGTCGCCTGAAGGGTTTCGTGGAGTTCATCAGGTCCCTCAGGCCTCCCATCATACTGATGAACTCCTACTTGACTTGCTCCGGGCCGGACTTTAGGGCGGGCAAATTCTTCCATGAGGTAGAGCTTCAGGCGTGCGTGAAGCCCGTGGTCACCACCCCGTCTGCCAACATCAGCATGCCTCAGGGGGCAAACCTCACCCTGCACTGCCTCGCCCAGGCCAGGCCCAGCCCCGCGGTGTGGTGGACATATGGCCTCAAGATAATCAGAGGATTTCATGGTAAGAGTTTGATGCGTTATCTAGACTCTAGGCTTGAGCTATATCTTGTTGTAAATTAGATACTTAAAACCTTAAAACTTTCGTCGCAGATTCCCATCCTTCTATGAACAGTTAGGCTTACTAATTAGGGGAGGGGGGGTAAATCTGGATAGATGTAATCACCACAGAGTCTCTCGGTCTGCACGTACATGGCGGATTCTCTCCATCTGCACCGCGCCATCACTGTTGATTAAGAGATACTGGAGATTATCCATTATCCACATCATCATAGTGGGATGGTTTCAGTAACTGAGGGTACCAGACCTTCACTTACACACACAACCTTTTTAGTCCAGTACCACTACTTTTACTGGCACAAGGACAGTTTGGTCTACAACTAGAATACTACAACCATTACTAACATTACTGCCAGTAAGCCAGTAACATTACAATATATTACATTAGAAACAAAAATCACCACTGCATGTCACGTCTACTATGATCATTATTTACATTATCTTCACTGAAGATCCGATCAAATGGTAAAAAGAAGCCAGAGCAAGGCCATCAAACATTCATTGTGTGTTTGTGTTTATGTTCTCCTGAGGTAAAGGGTAGTCATGTAAATGTTTTCCCTTTCCTTTCAAATGAGACAAGATTTGGTAATGTCTTGCACCTTTTAAAGGTTCCTTTAATAAAATGATTATAACTACTTTGAGGGAGAAAACCTGACATTGGTGATGTAATAATGTTTGAATCCCAAAAATGTGGGCCTTAAGTTGCAGAAGTGTTAATGATTTTCTCATGCAGAGTTTTGGAAGCATATGTAGCCATGTGGATGTGCTTGCTTTCCTCTCAGAGTCTCAGGACAGAGTTGACGAGGACACCATCAGACTGCACCTGGTAATCCCCTCCCTTCATATGGCCGACCGTGGTGTCTACACCTGTAATGCTGTGAACTATATGGGAAACTCCTCTGTCAGCATCCTCCTGGACGTCCACTCTCCAGGCGGCTCCCAGTTGTCACTCTCCCCGGGGTTCCAGGCCCCTGCTGGCACTGCTGAGGAAAACGTCTACATCGACATCCGCATAGCCAAGCAGACAGCGCGTGGCATAACCATTGAGTGGTACGCTGTCTTGGACAACCCCTCGGAAACCTGGTTCACCGTCCACTTTGGCCGCTCAGACTCTGCCAAGAAGGAGATGATCTACATTGGCCCCGGGATTAACTCTTACTCAGTGTCTGATCTGATGCCTGCAACCAAATATGAAATTTGTGTCACCCTTAAAAACCAGGTGCCCCGTCCTGGTCAGTGCATTGTCTTTGTAACAGGAAGTGACATCACTCAGATGGAACAGAGGGAGAAGTTAATTCATATTGTGGTGATCGTTTTAGCCATGGTGCTGGCTGTGCCCATTGGTATATATGCCTGCACCACTGACACCAAGCTCGCCTGCCTGGAGGGCATCCTGGCATCTTTGAAGAACCGCAGGAGGCACGGCGGCACGGCTGAGACAGGAAGGGAGCGGCACGGCACTTTTGATAGCCTGCAGGCGGGCAGTGATGAAGGCCTGGTTAATAAAGATTCCAGTGAGGAGAGGAAGGTGAGGAGGAGGTCAGAAGACAGACAGCATAAGGGCAAGACTGACCCCAGCAGACTCACAGCCGAACTATATTAATATTCATTGAACCGATAAGCAAAGACATGAAACTGACCGTATTTCACACTCATGTCACACTGTGTTTATATCATTTATCTTCAAAAATGAGTGCAGATAAAGTATCTAGGGCTTGATTGGAAACCAACAACTTGTATTATGTATATGAAAAAAGTTAATCTGTAACACTGGCTTTGATAGTGACAAAATAGTAAGACCACAATTCAGAAGAATCCAAATCATGTCTGCCTTGGTTTTAATTTTATCTCTTCCTCTGTTCTAGGCCGAGGAGTTTGTTGCAAAGATGTGAGTGGTGACCGTTTTGTCAAGACTGTATTTCAAGGATTTGCACCACTGTAGAGAACGTGCTGCTGTCTGTTTCTGTCTCATTTGTTGTGTCATGACATATTTCACTTTCAATTGTTTGTGCACATTTTGATTGCTATAAGAAGCCACTGTGAATGATTTAAATGTAAGGGCACTCAAAATGACTCTTTTTCCATTGTTAGCACTTTGAGATTGTTGTATTTATTTATATGTCTATTTATCTGTCTGTCCATTTATTTGTTATTTGGTCCACTTTTTTAACAATGTCACTTCAGTTTACACATTTTGACATAATTCTTCACCTAAAAGAAGAACTTTGAATAAATAAGCCACATCAGATTAAACATTAGATTAAAGTTTACACATACTATGTATAATGCAGTTATATGATTATCAGATATGAATAGATCTTAGGGATGTTTTCTTTCCTTTGGACACAGAATGTAATCAGTGGATTTTGGGAAACACAATATAAAATCTTACATCTTCGCCCTTTCCTGCCACCATCACAGCCTCCCTTATCCTTCCCTACCTACCCCTTTTGTAATGAAATTGTGTATGAGGGTGTGTGTGTGCGTGTGAATGTGAATTTATGCAATAAAATAATAATATGCTATTAATTTTGGGACATTTGGCCTTACTGAGTCCATTATTGTTTAAGTGGGATTATGAGTGACACCACTTAGCTGTAAAAAACTGAGCTACATGTCCTTTTGATAATTTCTGTGTTTGTGGTGGATAAAGCATTTACTTAGTGACATTTGTGTGTTTGTAAATTTGAGGTAAAAGTTAAAACCTTTAACTCTTCAACTCCCATGATACTTTCTGCCAGGTTTACTTTTGTCAACATTTATTATGGCATAACAAGCATGTCAGAGCATAAGCTGGCTTCATTTAATAAAGCAGAGTTTACTCATGTTGTATTTTAATGAATCTGATCTATAATACCCTAAAGAGTTTAGGGAAACTTGTAAGGAATGACAAGTGTCAGCATCGGAAAGTTGTCCTTTAATTTATTTTTCACTTTCATTTCAGTGTGTGTACATTAAAGTTTGATTAAAGGATGTTTAATCCTTGTTGCGTCACTGCATGTATATGTTACAGTTCCTGTCTTCCCACTTGTGCGAGCAAGAAACTCGGCAGCTGTGCATCACACATGATCTGTGGTGACCAACCCAGACAGATGGCACATCAGCTACGCGCTGGCCAATGGCATTGTTCATTTGACATAATACTCAAACACTGGCATCCTCTTCAGCATCCCCTCCCCCCATCCCTTTATAATCAAATCAAACAAGCCCACGCCTCCATTTCATGTCGTCTCCTGTGACGCAAGGAGATCGGTTTATCTCTGCTGGGCCCGGTTCTATTGACTTAAGATCAAGGCATTAACAACTGGCTGAGATTGGCAGCTCTCATTTTTGTGGAGTGCAGACACATCTGCTTTGTTGCATGTTCAGATGTGTTTATATGCTTTGTAGGTTGCAGACTGATGTCGCTTTTTCTTGTAATCCTTATCCTTATTTGTCTGTGACACAAGATTGTGTATTCTGTAGCACTTCATCTCAGCTTTATGACAAACCACACAAAAATCTTTTTTCGTCATCACATATCTTCATGATGAAGCTGTTTGTTATTTAAACACTATACTAACAGCTGCAGGTCTGATGAATTGGCATCATTCTGATATCTGTTAGTGTAACACAATTTAATCAGGAGGAAGAAAAAAACAGCACTTTGATTTACTTTTTAGAACCTCTGTCGTTTCAAGCAGACGGTCACACATGCACTGAAGCAGATTTTGTGAATACTGTGCATAGCTTTCTTTCATTCTGGTGCATCAATGCTCTTTGCAACTTGTAACTCTGTAATCCTCTATCAAATAGCCCCGTAATCCCGGCTGCCTCTTACACGGCATAATGCATGATCATTTCGGCTGCTCCTCATATTCCACCATCTCTCTTCAGAGCATTAAAAGCCTGCAACACTGAAAAGTGTGTATGTGTGTTTGTGACTAGGTGTGTCTTCCTGTGATGATTTTGTGATGATTCCTTAAGAGTCTTTAGACTGTACTGATGTCAAATAACAGCACATATGCATGTGTGGACCTGTTTTCAAAAACAAAAAAGAATAATCTAGACCATTTTGACAAGTAGCAAGTCACATCTCAGTTTATGCTTTGCAAAAATAAAAAGATAATCTGTAAAGTCCATTCCTGGTCATTATAACTGTGTCTAATGTGCTGACTGAGGTTGGAGAAAGTTTCGAGCCAGTCACTCACATCTTGTACATCCAAACTAGATCAGGACAGATGGACTTTTGGTTTCAGGCCAACGATGCAATATTGCACAAAGATGAACAAGTTGGTCCTTGGATTAGAGAGGGTAATCTGCAATTTTCATGCTTTATGTAACTTTGGAAAACTGTACATGTTTGGTGGATGTCTACACAAATACCCACTGAGTGGTTTAGTGTAACTTCATAATTGACAGACTGTAAATCTACAAAGAAAAAATGTTTGTTAATCAGAATCTAAAGAATAACCTATTCAGTGTTTTCGGGGACGTCTCTGTCTAAAACACCAGAAAATACATTTAGATGCTGTGCCACTTCGTAAGACTGTCTTCATTTATTTTGTTTTGTTTGCTGCTGATATATTTTTTTACAAAGGCTTTTCAACCCTCTAATTGCTTTTCTCTGCCACATCACCACAATCAGTAGAGAGGAATAACACGATTTCCACCTCACAAAAACTAAAGGTTCAGCTTAAATGATCACACTTTGTGTTAAAGACAAGGATCTGGGAAATGTAGCTGATCTCAGACCTGACCCATTGATAACATCCTCAGGTTGACTGGCAGTGCTGCCAGCATCTTGTCTTCCTCCAGGAGGGGGCAGTGGAGTGTACATTTACAGTCTCATTAAGTTTGTCTTAAGTGAGTTGACAGCAGCAGGCCTGATAATCAGCAGCCTGAGATTTGTATCTCTTGTACTCCAGTCCAAATTGTGGTTGTGGCCTGACATCCTGCCCATTCTCACTGGGTTGACTCAGGTTCCCCTTGATATTTGAAAAAAATGAAATGAAATTAAATAAAATAAAGAAATAGTAGTAAAAAAGAAATTAAAATGAGCCAATAGTTTATCCACATATTAGTTCAGTTTTCAAAATTTATTTACAGTTCATACAATAAATTATGTTTGCTTTGTTGGTATTAAAATTCAGGTTTTTTTTTAAATGATGGCAATTATTTTTCAGGAACAAATAAAAGCAAAAAAAGAAAGAAAGAAAGAAAGAAAGAAAACAACAGAGATACAATCCATGTCAGTGGATGAAATACATAAGAACTGAATCACAAATCTTTTGGGACAAATGCAATTATGAAGTCATATTTTTAATAGAAATAATTTCAAAGGATATGTGAAATCTCCATTGCTTTTTTTTTTTTTTACACAT